>CBVK0100692182.1:0-11193 GCA_900067695.1 Picea abies | reverse complement strand
AGGAGAGAAAGAATGGAACAATTCTCATTAACCAAATGAATGAATGATAATTTACACATGATATACTCTGTATAACTCAAATAATGTGCATTGGAGGAGAAGCCAATGCACCATAGTGGTGGTATAGAGTGATCTAGACACACACCAATAGTTATGGGAGTAAACTATCACCCAGTCTAGTCTCTCAGGCGATTACGGGAGTGAACTGCCACCTAGTATGAGTTAACTAGTCTCTCAGTCTTTAGTTAAATGACTAAAACAAAGTGAAGTGAGGGGGATATTAGGGAATCATGTGTAATGCGCTAGTCTGGTGAAAATCCCAAGGAAAATGCACATTAGTTGGTGATGATCCCAATGTTGGATGTTGATGATCTCAATGTGGCATCTAAACTCCACTCAATAGATTAAATTGAAGTGTGAACTGAAGAGAATATTCTTCTAGAGGAATATTCTCCCTAAACTATAGGAGAAGGAATAAGGACTAATAAACATAGGGAAAACCGTAGGAAAAAGAAATCCTAGGTGTGTGTGAAGTATCTCCTACATGTATACTATGATTGTATTCCCAGTTAAGTCACGCTTTAAAACCAAACAAAGTTTATACTACACGATATCTTATTGTGTCCTTTAAACTTTTGCGATTTTATAAATCTCACTAATATTTAATGGTGATCATTTAAATATGGGTACAAAAAGTCACATACATGAGTTGTGCAGATATTAATTTCTCATCCAAATGTCAAAAATCTTTCTTATAGAAAAATAAACTCCTTACATGTTATATAGAAAGATAGAGTTGGTATATTGATGAATAGGAGCTTTTATTCATTATGTGAGCATGAAAAAATTGTAAATAAATGAGTTTTAGCATCTCTTTTATACCATCTTACTTCCTTTGGATTGATTTCAAAGAGTAGTATGATCAAGGATTAGTTGATTTACGTAATGGCTTGGAAAGTTTAATAATTAATAGTTGTTGAACTATTTAATGATTAATTACATAATGATCATAATGAGATTTTATATATAAGTGTGTTAGCGTGTAACCACTTGGAGTAATAATAATAATAATAATAATAATAGATGATAAAGGGTTATGTTCAATAGGATGAATGTTCAAAGAGTTAAAACAACTAATTAAACTTAGAAAACAATCTACTATAGTAAAGAAAATGATGCTATATTTTTACTCAATAGGAATTTAAATTATAACCTTAAAGATACAGTAGAGAGGGTATTAAATGGGTGGTAAAAATTTCTTGGAACCCCCAGAATTAAGTTGATGCTTTAACGATAAATTTGACTACCTCATTAAGTGTTAAACAACAACTATGTAATTGATTTAAGATATTATACTTTGGATATAGGATACAGGTTTAATTGTGCAATCCAAGATAGAGATTGATGTGATAAGGTTCAATGTCAATTGGTGAGAATTTTATATACTTTGTAGTATGACTCGCCTATTTTAACTATAGAATTGATGTTGAACATTATGGTTAGAGGTGAGAATTTAATGTAAATTGTGAATCTAATTAAATATAAATTGATTATTTCCGATGACGTCTTTATGTATATTGTTATGTTAGAATCAATATTAAATTAAATGATATTGTTATCCACGATGATTTGTTAATTGTTGATGTTACAAAGTGGATCGTAACAATGACATGTACTTGGTAATAGCGATGTTTTTGTCATGGAATTAAACCAATTAATAGATTAGTTTATTATAGTGCAATTTGTATTGTGAATTGACAAATTTTGTACTAGTATATTGAACTATTGAATGATTTTGATTACATTGTAATTAATCACGTCACCAACAAATCTAATCAGAAGTCTAGGTTAGAGTTGGTTAAGGGAAATAGATACATCCATGTTCCTCATAACAGTCGCCAGTCCTGAGACCTTAAATGGTCAAAATCAATTGGATGAATCCTGGACTTGAGCGTTGATTATGTGTCTTGGAGATCCTAACCTTATAGGGTAGGTTGGGTGGGTAGATATCTCTTGTTATATTTATGTGATATGGTTGATCTATGAATAAAAATGATGTTGTATCTGAATCTTGTTGTGTAGTGATATAGATGAGAAGAGAATATTAATTATATTGATGTATGTCATTTTCGCATAACACGTGTCCTAATTAATGTTAAAAAACAAATTCCCACTAATACCTACTTACATTTATGTCTTAACTGAAAGGGACTTTTCACCGACCCAAGATATAATACCAATGTCACTAATATTGAGGTAAGTTCTTTAAAATACCCCTATAAATAATTCACCTGAATGTTTTCCCATATAAATGGACTCGAGTCCACAACCTATGTATGGAAAAACATTATTTATATTATTCACTTTGTTGATCATGAGGACACCCTAATTGATTGGGGATAGATTATTTCAAATGCAATTTAATTTCAATTGGGTGGTTTGAAGAGAACCCAAAAATTCTAGATGAATTCTAATTTGATATTTTCAATCACCTTCTGCCACATCTTCGAAGAATTATTTAGGGAAAGGAGTGTCGATTTCAAGGTGGAACCAATCTCCATCTGGTATCCAGGCTTATGGAGACACAAGGCTTAATACAATTTCTACCTGGTCCACAACAATTATATTTCTAAATTCAAAAAATTAATCTTTTGTCTTAACACATCAAGACTGTCACTGAAGGTTTCTTCCTTTCTCATAGCAAGGAATTTTTGAGACTATAGAAGATTTTAGTGTTCTAATATTATTCGGTTTCCAAGAGAAACCCTTTTTATCCCCCTTCTATGTATCCAATAAACACTTTTTCATCCAAGTGTGCATAAAGTACAAGTATTGGGCACACTTATTTAATGGAAAAAGTAAGAAGTAGTTCATCACATTTCCTTAGAGAGTTGGAGAATTTTTTTTTAAGCATATTTCTCACTTGGATTAATTTTTAGGTCAATTTGACCAACTTTATTTAAAATAAACTACATTCATCAAGGGTTTCGACCCTATTGACCTACTTTCTGCACACATGTCCCTGGTGTGATATTCTTATTTATATAAATATGAACAATTCAACGAAGGAGGAGGAGACAATCAAAATATCCCTAACACCTCAATTAATTAATCCCTAAAATATGCATAGGATTTAGTTATTACTAATGAATGTTACATACAAAAGGGAAGAGAAAAAAAATCAAAAACCATAACCCACCAAGTGTTTCATAGAGAAGTACTCATGCTAAAAAAAAAGCTAGATGCAGTGGTCTAGAACCAAGAAAAACACCTATCATAAATTCAAATGATGTCAGTGACAAAGACCCTATGAAGAACATTTTTGAAAAATCCCATGTTGTACATACTTATGCTAAAAGAAAGAGAGAGACTTAGAAAAATGTAACTAGAAATACCTGAAATTGAGGATAATTCCTTGAGCTATGGATGTAGATGAAGCTATAGAAGAACCAAATTGGTCAGAACAATGGCTTCTGGAAACCCAGGAAATTCCGAAAATCTCTGGTCACCCAAGAACCAGAGATCTTCGAGGAAAAATATGCTACTCTTCACCGTGTGGCCTAAAATAAAAATTCCAATAAATTGTTGATAGAGAAGGTTAACATGAAAAATAAGAAAGTGTCTGAAAAATGGAAATCATAAATTGATTTTAATGGAGTTGTACCCTAAAAAAATTTACAGTTTCACAAAGAAACCGAGGAAGAACTAAAATAATTTGTTTGTAATATTGAGAAAGAAAAAATAAAGGAATTAGAGAAAGTTTTAATTATGAAACAATTGTTTGATGATCGATTAACTACAATTCAACCAACACTTACCATTGAGGACATCCCATAAAGAAATAGTAAGTTGAAAGGCTCCTCGATTCTATTGTTGGTTGTGGTAAAATTCGTTGGAGATGGAATTCAAAAAAGAATAAACCTAATCCATGAAATTTGGGAGCTAGCATAGAGTTCAACCAGTTTTTCAATGAGCATTACAGATTTTAGAGAGTATATCCAAAAGGATCTAGAGAATGAAAAATGTTTTTACAAGGAGGCTATGGGAACATTTGTGACAAAAAATTCAGGTCTATATGACACCCATAGAAGAGAACAAAACCTTACATCCAGTATATGAATGAATAAAATTAACACATGTTGGCTGAAAGGAATTAAAAGTTTAAAAGAAATGTCATTTGAATTAGATGTTGTGAAAATTAAGAGAGGTGACCTATTTCTAAAACTAGTTGATCTTACAAATAAACTTGACAACCCAAATTTACTAATGGATAACATAGTTATGTCTAAAGAGCAAGTATTGGATCAACTTGAAGGATTAAAAGTTACATGGGAAAGTGATTTTACTGACTCAATAGAATCCTCTGAAGATTAGGTTGAAACATGTTTTGTCTGATACATTAATAATAATGATGACATTGAGGACACTTTGCACCAATTAAGTATTGACTTAAGAGAAATGGATAATGAACTATTTCACATAAAAGCAAAGAACAAAATAATGGTTGCTTCAATAAGGGAGTACATAGAGGAATGATTAAGAGAATCCTTAGTGAATATCACCAAGATAGATCATCATGAAATGGTTATCCCACCTCCAACACAAAAACAACCATATATAAAAGAAGCCTCATCAAGAAAGTAAAAAGGAAATATTTGCATCACAGTAAGTCAAGTAGAAACCTTATTCTTTCCCTTTCCATCTTTCTTCTGTAGTCATTTGTCATATTTCCTTTTTGGTTCTTGGTAACCTATGAAACCTAAGGCTGACCCTTGACTATTTCTCTTTTATCTTCTAGGTCTCTCTTTCATTTTATAGTCTGGAGCCCCATACCAGTCTTGCTTGAAAGATAAACGTAGTCTCTTTTAGTTGTATTTCAAGACATTACTGCCTATTCATTTAAATACATCTATTATTTTTTAGGTTTCCACATAACTGATTTGGGACATATTTAAACACGAGATTTCAGATGTGTGTCTATCAGAATATTTATTAGGTTTAATGAAATGATCAATTAGAGTTATATATTATATTATGTCCATATTTTCCTTTCCCTTTTGTTGAATATTGTGTTCTACTTTGATCAATGTTGTGATGGAAATGTCATCATATTTTACTGCACACTCTTTTGGTTTATAAATCTTATAACATATTGTAAATATTTTATTTCTACAAGATACTTAGTCCTTTATCATGTATTATTTGCATGTGAATATTTATTTTAAGAATAATCATGGCCCTTTCTCTTGTATTTTATTTGTTCTTGTATGTTATTTGAAATACAAGAGTACCAACTCTTTAAAAACACATGGGGATTCATCTTCGTGAGGTTTACTTAAAGATCGTAGGACAATCTTTTAAATCAACATTTTAGTGACTATTCCAGTGAAAAGAAAAGGCTAGATTTATAGATAAGAAATCTAATGAATCTACCTGAATGAAACCAACCCCAAATAAAAATTGGAATAAGAGATCAAAGAAGTATATTGCACTAGTTGTATGATGTATCAATTGCAACAACAAGGATCCGTGAGGAACTCAATTAAATTTGGAATTTATTCCCTAAGATGAAGAAAGATCAATAGCTCTAAGACAAAGAAGAAAATTGTAAATATAATAAAATATGGAATCATACAAATGTCCATTAACCAGAAGTAAAAGTAAGAAACTTCTGACTCATAAAGTTGGACAAAGTTCAAGATCTGAAACAAGTGAGATAATAATCATGGGTGACCGAGAAGAACCAAGAAACAAAATTCCTAATGAAGAAAGAGAAAGAAATGATAGAAAAATAAACCTGAGAAGAAGGGCTAGGCCTACCCCACTTAATTTACATGGAGAAAAACACAAAATTCCAACCCTGCATGAAGGAGTTTTTCCTGTGTTTTTAGGTGATGGTATTATGGATCCAAAAAGACGTATTGATCAATTTTTAACTATTTGTGATATTCATTTGATTGAACATGATGATGTAAGGTTCAGGTTTTTTCTACAAACTTTGATAGGTCTAGCCCATGATTGATATATTTCCCTCCCATCTTAGTCTATTGGTTCATTTGATGATTTAAAAGGTATGTCCATGAATATGTATGCACCAGCTATTGCATATCATAATTTTCTTACTCAGTTTTTCCAAATCCATCTCAGAAAATGGGATGAAATCACAGATTTTAATTGACAATTCTTTAAGACATTAAATGAAATGATAGAATCCCAATTACCAAATGAATCTGCATTATGACCCAAGGGGGCCATATATAGGGTTAAATGCATATGATATGACCCTAAGGGGGGGAATATATGGGGATAAATGTACATGTAACACATATAAATATATATGTAAGAAGGTTGGCCTAATAGTCAAGGGGCTTCATGTGCAAGTGTGAATGGGTATATATAGAGATCGTGTATTCATTATTTTAGACATGTGAATTGTGATGTATACATGTATTTGGTTATGTGGAGGAGGTTCTCCTATTATTTAAGGGGTTATTGTATAACTTATCTATATTTGAGTTGTGTTTCATGCTCACATTGTTGTGGATGGTGTGTACTTCTGGTTTATTCTTATATTTTAAGCATTTTGGATCATTACAATTGGTATCAGAGAATTCATCCAACTATTTTTCTTCCTCAAGTAATTCATCTTGGAATTGTTTCTATAAATTGTTTTTGAGGCCACTTAAGAGAGAAAAAAAATGCATTTTTTTAGAAGACATATGAGGGTACCTTTGGTACGCATTTAACTTTCAGAGTCGTTGTACTTTTAGAGATACACCCTATATAAGATAAGGTTTTTGACTAATCCTATAACTAGTCTCGAACATGTGTCCACGGTAAAAAAAATATAAATTCTTCATAGGGGATCCAAATTTAGTGAGACTAGTTGCATTGGAAAGATGAAATTTTGTATTATTTTTTGTATTGTTTTCATAATCCAATATAAAATATTATATGCATGGAATTCTATACAAGTTCACACTGCATAATAGGACAAAAATAAGCAAGATTTGAAAATGTTACACTAACTTTCACTTGGAACATCCAATTTTGGTGAGACCCATGACATTGGAGAGAAGACATTTCATAGTACTACAGGCCAAAATTTTAGTCTTAGAAGGGAAATTTTTTTATTCTTACATTAGAATGAAGGTCATTCAGAAGAACAGACTCCAAATTAGGTTTTCAAAGGTATGTTTACTTAAAACTATCATAACGTTTGATTCAGATGTTCGATTGAGTTGATTCAAAAGCTATTGGAAAGAGAAAACTTAGAATATTATATTGGAACAAGGATTATAACTATTGGAACACATATTATAACTATTTTAGATCAATCTTCCTAATATATTAAGGTTTTAATTTGAGGTCTAGGTTATACCTCAATTAAGAATCAATGGAAAGACATGGATTTAGTAGAGATGAAGATAAATATGAAATCAATCCTGAGGAATGATTGAAAATGATAAAGGAAGATGATTTGATTCCTTCGAGGGTAGTATTTTACTTGAGAGATGAAGCTTTTAAGTGGTGGGATAGCCTTGATGAAGGTATTAAAAACTCCCACACATGGGAAACTTTTGAAGAATTCTTCTCAAATAAATGGATTAAGAATACAAAAAGGGAGGAGATGTATAAGATTCGATAAGATTTAAAGGAATCAAAAGAAAATGTCTCCAAATTGAAAAAGCATAATGAGGAGCTAAGAAATTATATTACATAGAAAAATGATTAGTTCATCAAGATGATATCCCTTCATGAATCACTCATTAAGGATATTAAGAACCTAAAGTAAGAAAAGAGTAGAAAGGCAAAGAGGGGAGAATTAAAAAAGAAAGATGAAGAGGTATGTAGATTATGAAACCATAATAAAATACTATTGGATGAGATTAAAATATATAAAGAAGAAAAGAAAAATTATCAAAATCAAGAAGAAACGAGGACATTGGATGAAGAATCTACCAAAATACTTGAAGAGGAAATTTGCAAGAAGGGTGAACCCCTTAATAATGATGAGGTAAAATCGAAAATGCAATCTAGAATTGAAGAACAACGTCAAAATTTGATAGATGGGGTCACATTGCAGCTTCCAAAGGAGAAATAAGACAAGATTCAATAAGGTCAACATAAGATACTTGAAGAATTCAATCTCTGTATATGTACATGAAAAATGTGATGATATTATTTCCAAGGCTAGAATAATCAAATACCAAGAAAAGATGATCGAGGATGTCATTGTCTCTGTAAGGACCCCTCTTGTTACAACTACAAGCGAAGAAAAAGTGCATTTATTTTTTTTGTTTATAGGAAGGAAGGCAATGACAACAACAGTTGAACCCCACAACCTGATGATGAACACACACATGCAGTTCATGCAATAGACAATAACGACTCAACACACTAGCACAACAAGCAACTTGCAGTATATGTGTAAACCAAAAAGAAGGAAACGACTACCCGCCCGACACAAACATGAAAACGCCTAAAATATAAGGACAACATCCACAATCTCGACACAATGGCCTCGAAGGTCAATCACTAGAACCTCTATGGCATGAAAAACCCAACACATGAAGGATTTACAACCCAAGCACCAACAACAAACTTACAATGATCAAACAACACCCACAACAGGAAGCATATACTCTGGCCAAGTTATCATTCACCTCTATCCAATAGGGTGCCCCATGATCCCCTCATCAGGAATCATGACGTCCCCAAGTGATAGGCATGATAATAACCTTGGTGCAACATAACCTATCTGGACCAAGGACTCAAGATAAATCCAACGCACTAGGAGTCAAAATAACTAACAAGAATAATACACCTATGCCCCCAAGCAACGGGTCGACAAGACGCAGATGACACCGCTCAAATAATTTGTGCAATCTATTAGATGACTCGACAACAACCTTAAACCATAATCGTTAAGCATGATGTCTAAGTGTGAGTAGTAAACTATTATAACCAACCAATCCTATTCTCTCAACATTATGACTTTTCTAAAAAACATATCCTATTGTTTTGGTAAATCAACAACAAAAACTTGTATGCCATTTATTATTAATAAATGTTATTATCTCCTTGTATAACAATCTACCTTTATTTTCCTCAAGATCAAATCACTCCAGGGATATGTTAGTTAGGGTAATTATGTATTACATATTTCCCATTATATACTAACTCTCTGCCACACATTAGATTTTATATATCTTTGTCGCACATTATCTTTAATATCTCATAAAATCGCTATGCTACTAATAAAATAAATGTTGAGCTAACCATTAAAAAAATCGTTGTGATCGATCAATATATCCATTTAAACCATCAATGTATTGTTGTTTATTTTTACCATTGTTAAAAAGTATAAAAATGAAATTAGCAAAAAGTTAAACTATAAATGTTTGTCATATATATACACTTTGAATTACGCTTGTCTAAAGTACACTGTTTGATATAAACATAAATACACAATTTTAAATTATACACTATCTAAATATAAAAGTGAGCTATTACACATGTCAACAAATGTCTAATTAATGCATGAATTGTTGCCCAGTAAATACAACAAAATATAGAATCAAATCACTCACATAGCAACAGGATATAAAAATAGAATTTATGTCATAAAGAAGGGTTGTCAGCACAGTAAAACGCTACTCATCAAGGACTCACTACCCATCACTAAATGTTGCACATAAATCGTTGTATAAAAATACATATTAAGAGAAATTTAAATGCTAAGAACAAAGGATGTTGCCCAGCCAAATTTTTTGTGTAAATCAAGAAGAATCACACTCAATAAAGCAGGTAATTTTGAAGTGTGAATATCATGTGACTTCGCACTCAAGAGACAGATAAAATCACGGTCAAATATATATTAAAAATTGCATTGAAATTGCAATCATAAAAAAGTAAAATAATTTAAGTTCGCAGTCAATGGAATAGTAAAAATCGCAACGTAAAATTTGCCATAAAATGTAATAAATTGCAAAGGAATTTCGCAGGCCAGATGTATTAAAAGTGTAAGGTAATTTCACCATCAAAATATAATGAATTACAGAGGAAATTCGTGGTTGAATGTATTAAAAACGCAAGGTAATTTCTCCATCATAATTTAATGAATTGTAGAGGAAAAAAAATGTGGTTGAATGTATTAAAAACGCAAGGTAATTTCACCATAAAAATATAATGAATTGAAGAGGGAAAAAATCGTGGTTGAATGTATTAAAAATGCAAGGTAATTTCTCCATCAAATTATAATTAATTTCAGAGAGAAAAACTTCATGGTTGACTGTATTAAAAACACAAGGTAATTTCGCCATCAAAATATAATCAATTGCAGAGGGAAACATTCATGGTTGAATGTATTAAAAACGCAAGGTAATTTCTCCAACAAAATATAATGGATTGCAGAGGGAAAAAAATTGTGGTTGAATGTATTAAAAAAGAAAGGTAATTTCTCCATCAAATATAATGAATTGCAGAGGGAAACATTCGTGGTTGAATGTTTGTAAGTAGCCACAGATTTCATAGTGTTTATGTATCCAAATCACAGAGTAATTGATGGAGTTGTTGTGCAATTATAAATATGATTCGTTGTGTGTAAGATGCCAAGAAAACTGGGTTGAATGCTGGGTAAACATGGGTGAAAACGTAGATATTAACAAAACATAGTGATCACACACTGAGATCATTTAGAATGCAGAGGTGATAGAACATGCAAAGCCCAATGCAAACATAGAGATCAAAATGTAGAGGAAATCAATCTCAAGAAAGCACAAGACCAATTGTTCTGCCCTGAATCAATCAACACAAAGATAGTAAGAGTTAATGGTTAGGAAAAAATTATCCTTCGCTCATCATCCATGCATAGAAAAGCAAGGCATTAGAATCTATAGGTCTATTAACACTGAAGTGACGACCATCGATTTGGTTCCTAGCTGATTGTTCAGGCATGGAATGATGATCTAGGGATAAAGATGGAAGATAAAGCACAATCTATTCATAATGATCAATAAAACAAAATAGAACAGTCATAGCAATCAGGGATCGGGTTGCCAAGGAAATCAAATCAAAAGCAACGAGTGTAAATCTATGATGTCTTTAAGTTCTTGATTAAAAACGCTGAGTAAAACACATTTATTTACACAATAGAAGTACAGTAATGAAAGCGCAAGAAAAATAATAATC
>CBVK0100692181.1:0-11193 GCA_900067695.1 Picea abies | reverse complement strand
AGGCGAGTGACACCCTTGGAGCACGTAGTGCGTCCTGAAGGGCACGTCGCTTGAGAATGATGCTGAGACAGCCTAGTTGACCGGGAAACCTTAGCGCCTGATGAATTCTTACAACCGCCTCCCCTAATTAATTGGTCTCCCTGTTCAATCAAACCTAGAATAAAACATCCCTAAGATAAATTTGTTTGGCCCTAAGAAAAATCGTCCAAAAATAAACCTAGGACATAAACTATCACCCACCTAGGAGTTGATTGAAGACCTCTAAAAAGTAAAGAGGGTAAAGATAATGAGGGGGTAAATTTAATCTAAACCCTTGGTGTTTAACTTAAAAAAAAAAAAAAAGGACTTGAATTTTTAAAGAAGGGAGTATTAAAAGCTATGATTTAAATAAATAATTAATTAATTAATAAAATAAAAATGTTTATCTATTTACATGGAAAAGAATGTTAAGTGCTTTTATCATTTGGGGGTTTAACAACAAGGGAAATAATAATGAAAATGGAAAGGGGGGAATAAAAGAAAAAGTTTTAAAATAAAATAAATTAAGGAAACTTATAAAAATGGGAAAGTAGGAGACATTGGGGAAAAAGCTAAAAGAATCTTCATTTAAGTACTTACTAAATTTCAGAAGCATCATTTTTAGGAAAGAAAATAAAAGCAAGAGGGGATCTAGGAACCCTAGGAGAAATTTAAGGAGCAATTGATGGGGGGTGAGGGAAATTTAGATTTTATTTAATAACCAGAAATTAATTATTGGAGAATCCTAGGGATGAGCGACACTTGGACGACGGAGATCGTTCAAGGGGAATTGTCATTTAGAATTAATTAATTACTAATCAAGAGGGAGGGGAGTCTCATTTTGGCTATAAAAGAAAGGGAAAGCTTTGAAGAGGGGGATGATCGGTGAGCGTAACGTTACGCTGTCGAATTGTGGTTGACGGATTTTCTTGTGTGGAGTTGGGTGTAACTCAGCTGGGATTTTGAGTGGTAGCTCAGCCATGGAGGCGAGCTGAGTAGCTAGCGTTAACTCTGGTTCTTGTGTGGCCCCTTTGCGGCTCGGGGGGTGACGGGGGAAGGAGAGTACCCCTCGCGTTTGGCTGGGAGGTACCGGTGAATTTTCTGAGTCGGCAAGCGGGAGCGGCAAGGAGTGCGGGAAGCGGCACGGAGCAATAGCGCGGGACAACGCCTTCGAGGTATTCACCGCCAATTCCAGGTACACAATGCATTGTGAATACAAAAGAAAAATGTTGTGATGTTTATAAAATTGAGATAAATGGTTGATGAATTTAATTAGGATGATTGTCCTCTTGTTAATTTCTGCGTTAGTATGGTGGAGTTCCTCTGTTTTTTTTTGGGATGAATTATCGGCATCCTTTTGTGATTCCCTCTGCGTTGTTCTTAAATTTCTTTTTGCAAATCCCTGCGTTTAAACTCGCAGCGGGGTTACCCTGCGGATCGCACTCTTGAACCCTGTTATTTTTTTTTTTCTGCGTTGGTTGCTCCCTTCAGCTTGGCGTTGGCCCAACTTTTCTGCGTTGAGATATTCCTTCATCTCGGCGATTTGTTTAATTATTGTGGATGGATTTTAGCTTCCGGCTTG
Organism: Picea abies; assembly: GCA_900067695.1. Taxonomy (NCBI): domain Eukaryota; kingdom Viridiplantae; phylum Streptophyta; class Pinopsida; order Pinales; family Pinaceae; genus Picea; species Picea abies. Next base: position 9,593 of record CBVK0100692181.1, on the reverse strand, counting down.
TAGACTGCGTCTTCTCCCTTTCCCGGAAAGCCAGTTTCATCCCGCGATGATTCTCAAGGAAATTTTAATCCTTCTCTAGGTTCTTTGTTTACGGGGTCTAGAGGACCGCAACTCCTCTATGTGGTATTCTCCTCGGAACCCTTCGTTGATCTCTCGGCATTGGGGAGGAAGTTCGCGCGGATTCGCGCACCCAACTCTGCAACTAAGTCGATATTGTTGACTGCGTCGTTTCCACCCCTCCTGTGTCCTTGTTTACCTCTGGGTTTTCTCCTTTTCTGTTGTTGAAGGTTCCAACTCCCTCCCAGGTTACTAGCCGAATGGCTGCCCTGAGTTGCGTTCTGGACGGATGAACAATCCTGAGTTGGTTGATTCGCACCTGTGCGTTTAAGCTTCCAAATCGCGGCCTGGTAATGGCCTCCGTCTGAACTCCTTTCACGAATTCTCGTGCAGCTGTCTAGCGGCCTGTAAGGGCAGATAACGCTGACAGATTGATCCCGGGGTTAGAATATCCTAAAGTAGTATTGATAGCCCTGGGGTACGACTTAAATCTTGCATGCTACCGGTGGGTGTGTCAGCGCATTAACGGACGTGTGCGCCCTACCTGTCAATAGTCTGCGTTCTTCTTTATGACTGCGTATTAACTGTTTCGATGGGTGCGTAAATTATTCGTTGTTCCCTGTCTCGACTGGCGCCCTGTATTTCCCCCTGAAGAGCGAAATTCCTCCATGCAAATTTATGGGGCGATCTCCACTGGCTGGATGTCAGCGTTAGTCAAGTCTGGCATTCCGCCACCTCGCTGGTTCAATTAAAAACAAAACGCCTTCACAACACCCAATGCCGCCCCTTTGGATTCCTTGAGACGGACCATCAACACCTTACGACCTCACTCCTAGCTTACCTTCCAAGACACTTAAACGCGGGTCAATGATAATGTATAAATCCTAATGTTTTTTTTTATCGTTCATTAACTGTAATTCTTCTCTTAAAAGAAGGGTTTCTGCAGTCTTATTTGGATAATTGTGCAAACGTCCTTTATTCCACCCAGCAACGCCGAAAGCGTGTACATTTCCTACATCAATTTATATCGTGATTTGAATGCATCTGATTTTAATTATTGGCTTTTAAAACAGAGAATTGGGTACCATGTCCTTATTTTTGGGTTTCATTACACTCGGTCATTAACCTGTAGTTGTTGTTGTGTAAGTCCGCTGCAGTTATCCGTCATCTTGATTTTTGTAGAATTTGATGTCATTCATAACAGGAGGTTATTCATATTTTGACCCTGAAATCTAAAACTGACTGTAATGCTTCGGAAGCTGTACCCTGGGCGTGACAGGTCTGCGCGTTCCCAGTTTCCTGTTGAGTGCGTGTAACTTGATCTAATTGCAGTCACTTTTTCCGTCGTATTGCTCGGTCTATGGACGATCAATGTCTATGAATGCTTTAATGATCATTATTATAAATGCATATATAATAATAATATATATACATATATATATATGAGCACTTTCAACACTGCACGAAATAATTAGATCAGGTTGTTCGAAGGCGTAACCACCTCTTCAATGTATGGGAATTTAGCTAGTTCCTCAACCATGCCTTTACACCCACTATTTGCAAGACCTTATTCCCATAAGAATTCTTGAACCGATCTAGATAAAACAGTAATAACTTTAAAAGCCTTATTACATAACCTTATTCAATTAGAATACTTGAGACCAATCTAGATAATGTAACCCCTTTTTTTTTACTCTTACAGCATAGCAATCATTTTACCAATGGTTTTTCTAGATGCTTACTTTAATCAAGCAAAAGTTAAAATCATTGATTGGTACTTTAGAAAAGAAAGGTGAAGATATGATTGTTGTTAATGAACCACAATTGTGGATAGCAAGGTTAAAATTTGGTTTTGAAATGATAATGAGGAGGCTAAGCATGATGTTAATATCTATCTAACCGCCATGATATTACTTGTTCAATGCATTGTTAATATTGTTAAATTAAATGTTATTTATGACGTTTAAAGCGCAATCCTTGTGGTCACCTTACTACAATGCTAATGAAAAGTATGGTTATCTTGAGTCATGTTATTTTAATGGTGAGAGTTGTCACCACCAATATTGCCCCCTTACTAGCATCTGTCATGTTATAATTCTGGCATTTTATAGATGGCCATTTTAAATTAAGATGATATAATGTTAATTCAACTAGGATGTTACCTTTGATTATAATCGTAATTTGCATTATCATATTAGATTTATGATTATAATGACATAGCGAGAGGGCTTCTTATGTTGGATTTAAAGGTTTTTAATTTGGAAAGGTTATTAGAATTTGGTGGTTGTAGCATATAAGAGCTAGTGTAACTATGAAATCCTGGTCCGGATTGTGTGATAAATGATAGATAGTTAGTGATATGTGACAGTGATATTGTGATTTTTAATTATTGATTCATAACTTGTGTGGGCGATAACCTGAAATTACATACCGTAATCTACCCCAGTTAGTATGTTAGGGCGGTTGATCTGTTGGATAACGTCGATCTTGATTTGTTGCTGTCAGAGTCCTCTTGTCATGCGCTTTCCGTAAGGGGCGCACTTGTTCTTCTTGGTTATGTTGTACTTGATTGTAGTCAGTTGGTTGCTTGGTCTGCCTGTGTGGGCAGGATGTAGATACCTCCATGTTCATCAGAACAGTCGCCAGCCCTGAGACCTTAAAGCCAGCCCTGAGACCTTAAATGGTTAAAGACGATGGGAAACCGGGCTTGAGCGTTGATTATGTGTCTTGGAGGTCCTAACCTTGCAGGGTAGGATGGGCGGGAAGTCAGCCGTGTTTAGCAGTCAGTTTTACTTGTCGTGTGATCTTCATTTTTGCTTGTGGTTACGTGTTGTGTGTCATGGTCATCTGCTTATGTTCATCTTGGTTGCTTCCTTGTTCATACACACTCACACTTTTCAAAAAAAATTTGCACCTGTCACTAGAATGGTTGTCGTAACGGGGCGGTTCATTACATTGGTCATCAATTTCCTCTATATCCAGGGGAGAATCAAGTCATTCGAGGTTATTTATTCCGAGCGATCTAAAATTTTATTTAGCTAACAACCTTTCTAGACCTTGACCCTTTACTATCTTGGTTGGTTTCACTTCTAGATCAAAATCTACCTCTTCTTCCATCATTGTCTGGATGAACGAAGACATATTTAATAGCATTTGTTGGCACATAAGCAATTAGTTTCGACTGCTGAACATATGTTTTGAAAGCCTTGAGAGCCTTCACCATTTCATAAGGTTGTTTTTCAAGTATATCATATCTTAATTTTTCATCCTTGAGGATTTTGCTGAAGAAGGCTATTGGTTGTTTGAATCATTCTTCGCTCTGTTAAAGGAGCACTGCTGCAATAGTATGTTCAGAAGCAAAAGAGAAGATTAAGAATTCCTTTGTATAGTTTGGAATCGATAGTACTAGTGCTTCCCATATATCTTTATTAACAAACTCAAAGGACACTTTGTCTTCTACAATCCATTTTACTTCACTGTCCTTTTTTAACATATCTGTAATCATTTTGATAATTTCAACAAAGTTAGGAATATATCTTCTCAAAAAATTGATCTTACCTAAAAAAGATTGAATTTATTTTCTATTTCTAGGAATATTTATCAGGTCAATAGCCTCAAATTGCTTAGGAACAATCGTGATTCCTTATTTTGACACTATATGGCCTAAAATATTACCTTCCTGCATAGCAAATTGTGATTTTTTTGGATTAAGAGACAAACCGAATTTTCTGCATTTTTCAAAATTTTGTGTGAGGTGCATCAAATGTTTAGCATCCAAATTGGGAAAAATTGTCAGATAATCTAGATAAATAAAAACAAATTTGTCTCTCTCACCGACGAACATGATATCCATCACTCTATGGAAAGTTTCTCCTACGTTCATTAGACCAAATAACATTTTATCATACATAAAGGTTCCCCATGGTGTTGTAAACATAGTCTTTTCTCTATCATCTTCATGAATATCAATATGATTATATCCTGAAAAAACATATATCATAGAAATCTTGTTATCCCCTACTACCTCCTCGAGAACATGGTCCATCTTTTGGAGTGGTTAGTTATCTTTAAGAGACGACCGATTTAAGTTTATGAAATCAACGCAGAGTATTATTTTGTCGTTCTTCTTTCTAGCGGGGACCAAATTGGCCACCCATTTAGAGTATCTGAGGGGAATGATGATTTTTTCATCAAGGATTTTCTTAACTTCCCTTTCTATCACTGGCATGAGAATTAGGTTTATTTGTCTAAGCTTATGCCTGAAAGGTTTAATACTATGTTCTAAAGGAATGTTGTGTTCAATAAGAGAGGTATCGTCAGTTTTTAGATCATCATAAGACCATGAAAAAACATATTTATAATTTCTAAGTAACTCAACGTACTTACTCTTTATTTGGGCCAGAAGGAATTTTGATATTTTGACCATTTTGGGATCCTCATTAGTTCTTACATTATAGTCTTCAACTTCTTCAGGTTGAGGTTGCAAGGTAGACTTTAAAGGTATATCATCCTAGTCAAACAACCTTTCTAAGGGGATCAGGCATCTGGGAATTTGATTGTTCTTAAGTAAGAGAATGTGTTGATTTGCAATCTTATCTTCAAATTTTTTTGACTTCCCCCCTTCCTGCATAATGCAAGTAATATCATTTTGATTTTCTTGATCTATGTGGGTCTCAAAAAACTCGTCAACCATTGCCAGGAACCATTTGATTTGTTTTTCTTATTCAAAAACTTTCCATTGTTGAAGAGTGTTTGAAATATAAGGTCTATGTCTCATCTCAATGTGATATTTTATTTTCAAAATAGTAGGTGGTATGACGGTCGCATCAACTTTGGCCAAAGAATCAATTTGTTGATTTTGTGTTCTAGGGATAGAGTGAATATTAAAGGACGAGAAAAAATTCTCTATACGATCCAAGGCACAATTTATATATGATCTCAACCTTGGATTTTTAGCTTGATATTGTTGTCTTATTTGTTTTACAATGAGCTCTGCATCACCATAAACTATCAAATGTTCGATTTTTAACTTTCTAGCAGCTTCTAACCCTATGACTAAAGCTTCATATTCACAGACATTATTCATATAATCAACCTCCCATTGTAATATATAAGAGAAAGGGATAACCTTATCATGTCCTGGTGCCATGAATAAAAATCCATTTCCTTCTCCTTCACAAGATGAATCACCATCAAAGAACATTTTCCACATCCTTTCTCTATTTTTCTTTGAAACTTCAATTTTTTTATTTTCTTCTACTATACATTCTTCAAAATAATCATCTATAGATAATATAAAATTTCCTAATTCCTGATCAGAAACATAGACTGGGTAATTATTAGGATTTTTAGGTTCACTTACAGTATACGCCAGTCTAGCTTCTTTGTACATTCGAGTGAATTGTCCACCAAAAATTGGAATTGTAGCATAGGTCGTGTATAGATGAATCGATCCTCCTAAATTGGCTCCCAAAGATCTGGATAGAATCATGTTGTACTGTGAAGTAACGTCGGGAAAAAACACATCCATAAGGATACTTTTCACAAGAATCTGAGCAAGATTTACCACCAAATATTTAATCATATTCAAACACTTAACCTTTCTAAAATCAAACAAATACAAATCTTGATAAGTTCTCATAATTTCAAGGCCTAATTTTTCCATGATAATATTAGGCATTAAATTATGAGAGGCTCCTAAGTCTAGCATGTAATTGTGAAGTAAATGATCGTGCACAGTTAATGTAATATAGAACGAAGCAACATAGTCCTTATTATTTTCAATGTGTGATCTGAACATGATTGTAGGTTTTTCGTCCTACAAATTGATAACATCATCTTTACATTCAACGTCAAATTTTTTTATTTCTTTAGATTTTGTTTTTTATAGATGAGTTTCCTTGAAAGTTCAACCAAAGGAATCGAAATTTTAATTTCATTAATTTCATTCTTTAAATTGAAATTCGCAATTGGTTTTACAATTTCCTTGGTGTGAACTTCATCTTTTGTAATTTTAGGTTTCTTAGTTTGTGCTTCTTTCATTTCATCCTATTTTATTGGGGAAGCTTGTGTTTCAGTTGATGGTTTAGTAATTGCTGCCTCATTTGCTTTGTTTCGTGATAAAATCGTTTTTGGTGGAAAATTTGTAGAACTTTTTTCTCTTGGCCTTAAATCATATTTATGTTGAAGCTCAACCATTATCAAGTCAGCGATATATTTGTATGCAGAGTCCCCCATATTGTTGATGTTTTCATCATTATTAAAGATAGATTCCAAGTCTAAGGATTCTGTGTAATTCTTATTGGTTAGGTAAGGTTCAATATCATCATCGTTGAGGTTGTTCAGATCTTCCTCTAATTCCTCATAGTCTTGGACTTCATATCTCTACATGAAATTCATATTTTTAAAGGGAGCTTGTATCTTTTGATCTTCATTTTTTGTTTTTATTTGTTGTATCTGAGGATTAGGGTTTCTCCTGAATTGATTCCTAATGTATGGATCAAGTTTGGATTTCTCTATTTCCATCCTTGAAATTTTGTTTGATAAATATTTAATAATGTTGGCCATGTCATCCACTTTTTCCTCTGTGGAATTGCTAGATCTAAAGGGTCTTGCCTGTTCTTTGAAATGCCTAGGTTTTCAACTTCCTAGATTCCATCATATTGGACTCAATTTCTATAGCATCAACTTGCATCCTTGATAAAGTAGTAAATCTCCTTTCAAATAAATGTAGAGAAAAATCAGAGTCAAAAGCCGCTATAAAAGTGACTTTTGCAGTTGGTTGAGAAGGTCTAACTTCGGCTAGGATTTTGTGATAAAGCTTATTAAATATCTCGATAAATTCAAGGAATGATTCAGAATTCTTCTTTCTCAAGGATTTGAATTCGGTTAAGTAATAAAGATGATCATTTTTCTCACCCCACTACCTTAGGAAGGCATTTTCTAGATCATCATATGATCGTATAGAACCTACTAGGAGTCCTCTGAACCAAGTTCTTACATTTACTTCAAAATTATGTACTAACAGTCTTGAGTACACATCCTCATGCTCAATTCCAAGGATATCAACAAACTGATAAAAAAAGGCTATATATTATGTTGTTGTTAGATCCCCTTCTCCCATGAATTTTGGGAGGTTCTTCATGTAATTTTCAGGTAAATCATGCAGGACAACAAGAAGGACTAAGGGAGGATATCTAGCAGCTACCTTGGTGAAGATCCTAGGGTTTTGACCTTGTCCACTAGCCCCTACACCTCTGACACCTATAATACCAGCACCTCCAGCACTAGCCATTCTACATTACAAAATTCGGGGACTAAAAAGGATATTTTCGAAAACTTCAAAAGACTATTCTACTGATCTTTTGACTACTTTGGGATGTTGTAAATGAAATTTAGGGAAAATATTGTGAGAAGACGAAAGATTTAGGTGAGGGGTAAAAGGAAAAATTTAGTTCGTCTCCTCATGTTTACTTGATGTATATATAGGAGAGGCAATAAGGGATGAATCTGGGTATAAGAAATAATCTTCAGGATTTATGGAAACATAAACTTTTACTTCGATAAAGGAAATAATCGGTTGAGTGTTAGTGATAGTGGGAATTGAAAGGGATCCTTTGTTCTCACTGGTAAAAGTATCTATCAATGAAACATGGATGGTCTGGTCAATATCAAATTTTATTTCGAGAACAATTACCTTTGAAGTTCTGAGTTTAACTTCATGTTTACTTGTTGATGCTTCTATAGAATGAACTTGTTTAAAAATTTGTTTATGGGTTAGCTCTGTTGATTTTCTAATAATATATTTTAAGCATGAGTTTCATTCCATTTTTTTCATTTTACTTAACCATAAACAATAATGTTGCAACAACCAAGATCACAAGAAGAAACACCATGCACAAGAACACACGAATTATCTTGGGAAACCCTTCTCAATAAGGGAACAAAACCCAACCAAATCCTTTGCTATATTCTTCAAGAGAAATAACTTCACCAACAATAATACCTATCACAAAAGAGGGTTCTCAAACCCTATAATACTAGTGCCCAAGAGAGGTGCACACTTTTCCCAAGATGATGTACTTGCAGAAATTTCCAAACTTGTGTGTAGGATGTGTTTCCACAATGGGGAATCCTCATTTACTTATATTAGACTTTTCCTATCAACAAAAGTGTCTATTGACACAACAAGGCCAACCTCTCTAAGTCACATTATAGCTAATATTAACCAAATTAATTATCTCTTACATTTATTACTAATCATATTAAGGTGGGGCCAATTGAACCCTTTACATTACAATTAGGGTTACAAGTAGGTATGACTCTTGAGAAATATAGAAATGGATCTGATACACCCACTATTTATCATCCACTAGGGGATCATATATAGGGATGTACTTATATCTATATCACTGCATTACACAGAAGAACCAGTTCTTCACAGGTTCACCTGTGCTCATCCACAAGAATGTCCACACAACAAATCTTCTTTCCCACTGCATAAAAAAAAGGAGTCATCTTGCATTTCTCATCAACTCTAATGCTCAGAGTAGGCTAATACATAATATTCATTTCTTTTCTCATTACGATGCACCCAACACTTTGGGATTTCACACATTCATGTTGTGCTTAGTCACAGGCATGTCCAACATAGCATGTCACCTTTCCCATGAGATAATCATTTGGAGTTATTCTCAACTATCTGAATGGAGGAGGTAATATTTATGCTCCATCTCTATCTCAGATAAGAACCATACACCCTCTTCAAAGGATTTCTCTCAGTTTTGTAAGATGGATACTATCTCACATAGTTGCAACAATCCACATATCATAGGTTTGTAAGATGGAGAATGTATCACATAACTACAATTATCAACACTTCCTCTCAGCTACAGAATCATTCTTCATCATGCCAAGTCTCACACGGATGTACGTTGAATTTTATCATGGATGGAGTCATCAAACTCCCTCTCACCTATGGAGGAATTCTTCACTGAGTTATTTTTGTGAAGATGTCTGCAATCTACTCATGTGTAGGAAGGCATTGCATGTGTACGGTTTTCCTCTGCATCATATCTCTAATATAAGGATATTTCCTCTCATCATGTTTCGATACATTAGGAAACACTGGGTTCTAAAGGATCTTTACACATGGCTCTTGGTTATCATCATAGGATCCATATCATGGTTAAGTAAATCTATCAGAAGATTATGAATCCACATTGCTTCGCACACTTAATGCTATATATATTGCCTCTGTGGTGCTCAAGGCCATAGAGTTCTTTTTCCTGCTGCATCAGGAAACCATGGAAAAATTCATAGTAGAACATCAACTAGATGTTCTCTTTCAGTCCACTATGCTTTTTTATCAATATTAATCGTCATATCCTGCAAAATCAAGTTCACATTGGAGACATATCTCAGGCCATATCCAGCTATGCCTTGTATATATCTTAATACATGTTTTGTGGTTTTCTAGTGAGTCTGTCTCGGTTGACTCATGAAATGACTAAGCACATTCAGTGAGATCGGAAGAG
>CBVK0100692180.1:0-11194 GCA_900067695.1 Picea abies | reverse complement strand
TAGATCTCGGCTAGGGTCTTTGCCATCCTCCCGGAGAATGGCTCTTGCAGCTGCTATAAATTTAACAATGAAAAACACAACCAAGGGCCTTCTTCCAAAAATCACTATGGGAAGAACCAAGCAAATGTAGTCAAATGTAAAGAGGAAGAAGAATTTTATGTATTTGTGACTAGCAATAAAGGAGTTAATGGGAATAAAACAGGCCAGTACATTGATTCAAGTGCGTCACGACATTTTACTAATCAAAAAGATCGGTATGTTGATTTGTTGAGGAAAGATCCAACTCTGAATTTGTTGTCTTGAGTGGCAGAGAAGAGTATCGATTTTATGGCAAGGGAAGTGTGCAAGTTCATATGAGAGATAAGAGGTTGTTATTTAGGGATGTTTACTATGTCCTTGGTTTGTAGAAAATTTACTTTCTGATATTTGGATTATGAAGTATAGCTGACACTTAGATATTGTCTTTAGTAATAGAAGTTTTATTTTTTACCAAAAGAACAAAAGGACCATTTCTATGGGTGTGGAAGAATGGGGTTTGTTTTGACTAATGGATGGTAAAAAGAAGTTAACAGTTACACGAGAGAACCTAGAAAGATGAGAAGGTAAGCAGCAGATTCAGTATTCTTTATTTGTTGATTTTCACGAGGACAGGCAACCTCTCAAGGAGGGTGAACATGGGGCAATGATGTGGGACGTTGCTTCCACAAAGAAGCAAACTCAAAACTTTGATATCTTGAACCACCAAGATGTGGATGAGGTGAGTTCAATGAACAAGCCAAGTTCTATGTCAATGGTGGAAATGTTGACTACTCAACCAACATTGGCTCTCATTCGATTAGTAAGTCAATGGTGGAAATGTTGACTACTCGGCCAACATGACTTTTACTTCATCAACTTCGCCGGATACAGTTCATTGTTAGTTGTTGATTGAAGACCTTATTTTGGATTGGCTGCAAACATATTGCTTGTCCAAAGATTTTATTTTTGTTTTGGAACAAACAATTTTATGCGATACGATCATTATGGAAGGGTGTTAGATATAATGGTCATAGTTAAGACTTAAGCGTACTTTAGACATGTAATAAAGGCTTAGTTAAAGACTATATAATAAACTGATGTAATCGTGGGTTCTTAAATGTAGCCATTAAAAGCTATGTTATAGGAACCAGCCAATCGGATTGGTTCTGGACCTTTTCCAGGCAGAATCAAAGTTTTGGACCGATAAAGCCGATTCCATATAATGCCATACAGCTAAGACACCACCAAATAAATTTGTTAATTAAATTTGGGTCTAATCTTCACTATGTTTTTTTCTTGGAAAGACAATTGAATGACGATTGTATTCCTTCGAATGTCTCTGCATCATCCTCCCACGATTCACAAATGGACGCACCAGTTGAAGGAATGCCTTCATTTTTCATTGACAAAATGTACCAGTGGCCGGAATGCCCCGATCGTCAGAATGCACCAATCTCCGAGATGCCTTTGATTTTCGTTGACGAAATGCCTTGGTTCGCAGGTTCGCTCTCTTGAATGATATAAAATTATATTAACTACTAATGTAAATTATATATATTATATATGATATAAACCTTAGGTTCCATTTCAATTATAAATGATATATCACCTATATTATTTATAATGTTAATATTAATCATATATTAACATTATTTATAACACTTATATTATTTATAGCTTTTATATATATATATATATATATATATATATATATATATTATTTTTAATGTTAAATTTATATATTAATATAAACTTCTATATAAAGGCTTAGTTAAAGACTATATAATAAAGTGATGTAATCGTGGGTTCTTAAATGTAGCCATTAAAATCTATGTTATAGGAACCAGCCAATCGGACTGGTTCTGGACCTTTTCCAGTCAGAATCGAAGTTTTGGACCGATAAAGCCGATTCCATTTAATGCCATACGGCTAAGTCACCACCAAATAAATTAGTTAATTAAATTTGGGTTTAATCTTCACCATGTTTTTTCTTGGAAAGACAATTGAATGGCGATTGTATTCCTTCGAATGTCTTTTGCATCACCCTCCCACGATTCACAAATGGATGCACCAGTTGAAGGAATGCCTTCATTTTTCATTGACAAAATGTAGCAGTGGCATGAATGCACCAATCGTCAAAATGCACCAATCACCGAGATGCCTTTGATTTTCATGGACGAAATGCCTTGGTTCGCAGATTCGCTCCCTTGAATGATATAAAGTTATATTAACTACTAATGTAGAATATATAAAAACCTTGGGTTCCATTTCAATTAATTATTGATGACCTATGACTTATATTATTTATATATTTATATTATTTATAATACTTATATTATTTATAGCTTTTATATACATAATATTATTTTTAATATTAAATTTATATGTTAATATAAACTTCTATATGTATTTATGATTATATCATTAAAATATAATATTTTTATTATTTGAGAAAAGTCATATTAGTATAAGTTAGTGATAAATTAATGTAAGTTGTATATATAATATAAAGTTATATGAACTATTAACGTAGATTATAATAATAATAATAATCTATTTTTAAGGTCACAGTCAAGCCAAACACCAAATTGGTGTATGAGACCCCCTTGTTTGTGGGACAAGGGACCCCCTCCGTGCAGTGATTTGACTGCTAAAATCTACAGAGGTGTACATAGTACATACCCTACACCCCTCTGGATTTGAACCTGTGACCTTCTAGAAGGAAACACATGTTCTTAACCATTACGCCCACTCAAGCTGTACTTTATGATATAAACATTATGTTTCAATTTTTTACAAGTTCCAGTCTGGTTCCAATCCAGTTCCAGTTTTTGGGGTCAACCAGCTCAGTCACTGGTCCCGTTCTGATAACATTGATTAAAAGATTAGATAAAATATTCCCTTATCTCAATTGGTGTATGAGACCCCCTTGTTTGTGGGACAAGGGACCCCCTCCGTGCAGTGATTTGACTGCTAAAATCTACAGAGGTGTACATAGTACATACCCTACACCCCTCTGGATTTGAACCTGTGACCTTCTAGAAGGAAACACATGTTCTTAACCATTACGCCCACTCAAGCTGTACTTTATGATATAAACATTATGTTTCAATTTTTTACAAGTTCCAGTCTGGTTCCAATCCAGTTCCAGTTTTTGGGGTCAACCAGCTCAGTCACTGGTCCCGTTCTGATAACATTGATTAAAAGATTAGATAAAATATTCCCTTATCTCCTATGTAATGAGACATCGCATCACTCAAAATAAAGCAATCTATTCTCTCTTTTATTGTTTTCTGCATTCCTGTCTACGTCCTTGTGTGTATAAAACTGACAGTTTTTATTTCCAGGCTTTTGTCTTTTTCTTTTTGAGTGTTTTAAGTATACAGCTGGTGTTTCCCTGCCAGCCATATACATTACGGGTCGCAGACATATCCTAGCTAAACCCATACAGGATATGCATGCCAGCGATATCTAGGCCAGATACATACCAGATATGGATACAGAGGGATGTAGATGGGAGGGGCATATCCGATAACTTATCTGAAAATCAGCTAAATGATAGACAAAAAAGGTGAACTATAATATGGCAATATAAAGTTATAAACCATATGTTTCATTTGAGAATTGGAAGAAGCCAATCTCTCTAAGAATCTAGAGAGCCCAATCCTAATGTGTCATGCATAGAAAGTAACAAAATGAAACAAGAAAGTGTGGAATAAATGCTATCTTAAAAGATTACCCATACATGGGAGGGGCATATCCGATAACTTATCTGAACATCAGTTAAATGAAAAACAAAGAAGGTGAACTAGAATATGGCAACATAAACCATATGTTTCATTTAACAATTGGAAAAAGCCAAACTCTCTAGAATCTAGAGAACCCAATCCTAATGTGTCATGCATAGAAAGTAAGGAAATGAAACAAGAAAGTGTGGAAAAATTCCATCTTGAAAGATTATCCATACATCATTTTTGTATTCAGACAACCAGAAGGATTTCCAGACACCTTCCAGTATTCCCCATCATCACTACCTGTAAGCTGCTATCAATCTTGCCAAAAGTGGCATTTCCTTTTCATTTGCAGCAATACAATGCAAGCTACAAAATTTAAAGTTTAATGAAGGAAATTACCTCTAATGCAGAACAGCATCGACGGTGCATTGTCTCAACTATGTGCAGAAACTGAGGAACTACTTCCTTTAACTCGTCAATTAATCCTGGCTGTGATTTTAGGGCATTAAGAACCTGAACAAACAAATTGTTATTAGATAGACACCCAATAAGTTGTCAAAATATGACAGCTGACACTTCAGTACATGTTTCAAATAATGCAAGTGTTTCAAAATAAATGAAATTGTTTTTTAAGATTTTATAGAAAAATTTTATAAAATTATTGCCATTCTTTTTCAAAATTATAGAAAGGTGTCAAGGGGGCTTGCTTAGTTGGTAATGCAGGGATGTTGTTATTCCCCCCACCAACATTCAAATCCCCCTAGAGACATGTTTTCCCCTCTTGGACCATCTCCCATGCACAAGCAGGCCTTCTGATGCAGTTAATGCCAGGTACAACTGCTTGGAAAATTTGGTAGTTTAATTGGTAAAGCAAGGATGTTGTTATTCCCCCACCAAGATTCAAATCCCCCCAGAGACATGTTTGCCCCTTGTGGGCCATCTCACCTATGTAAGCAGGCCATTTCATGCTGTTGGGGCCAGGTGTAAATGCTGGGAAAATTTGGTGGAATAGATACACCCCAGTTGCAGCATCTTACCCAAAGGATAACCTCCATGAGTTGGGACTCACGAGACATAACTGCAACATTGTAATATCCCATCTTGAAAGTTACCATTTAACGTGTTGACTGGAAGCACTCATCAACAAAACAATTATAGAAAGGAAAGTTATATGATTACTACTAATGTAAAGGTCTCTTCAAACAGTCAATAACACCTTAGATGATGAAACAATGAAATATGTATCAGCACATATCTAAAATACTCACGGTCAACTTGCAGTGAACAATAAGTTGCATATTAGTTTTTTCCATTGACAAATACACCACATAACTCGAGGATAAAAGGAAGCTACATGGAATGGCCAAGTTTAATGCTTGATATAAATTAATAAGTAGATTTCCCAGAATTCTATGAATTTTAAGATTCAGAAGGAAAAAGGAAATACAGTGATAAACTATACAAAGTGGTACACTAAAAATTATAGGATTGCCCATTTTCAGAAGCAAGCGATATCCACGCTTGCCGTAACCTCGTAGTTCATCAAATTTCAATAAGCATCTACCATATCCACTAACCTTTTGGTCATTCATGGACATCAATAAAATTATCCCTTATTAGACTATACAAAGTGGTACATTAAAATTACAGGATTGTACATTTTCAGAAGCAAGCAATATCACTGTTTGTTGTACCCTCATGTTCATAACTTTTCAATAAGCAGCTACCATGTCCATGAATGACCGACCTTTTTGGTCATTCATGGACATTAATATAATTATCTTATTCTATTATCTTATCAGCTGCCTTATCACATTAAATAAATTGATGAACAGATTTCGCAGCTACCATGTCCATGAATGACCTACCTTTTTGGTCATTCATGGACGTTAATAAAATTATCATATTCTATTATCTTATTAGCTGCCTTATCACATTAAATAAATTGATGAACAGATTTTGCAGCCACCATGTCCATGAATGACCTACCTTTTTTATCATTCATGGACATTAATAAAATTATTTTATTCTATTATCTTATCAGCTGCCTTATCACTATATACAAATTGATGAGCAGATTTCGCAGAATTCTATTAATTTTTTAGATTCAAAAGGAAAAAGGAAATATGGTTGTAAACTATACAAAGTCGGACACTAGACATTATAGCATTGCACATTTTCAGAAGCAAGCACTATCCCCGCTTGCTGTGCCCTCATGTACATCTCTTCTGAATAAGCAGCTACCATGTCCACGAATTAGTGTGGACATTAATAAAATTACCTTTAACTTATTATCTTATCAGCTGCCTTATCGCCCTGTTCAACAGGATGAATAAGCACCCTACTCAAATCACTCCAGTGATTCCACTCCAATTAAATTTTGAAATTAATATGTATGAAGGTTAGTTGCAAATGCAGACTGTCAATTTTCTCTTTCCCATCTTACATTTTAAGATGATCCATCTCAGCAAGCATCCACACCATTTAAAGGATAAATATTCACTGTCCATACAAAAAAATGAAAGATTGACCAAAAGAACAAGAGACTAGAGAGTACAACCACTAACAACTAGACAGTGCACAACACATATCCCAGCAAAGGGAACAGTAAAAGAGAAGTTAACTCTCACTAGGTGTTTTTCAGCCTGTTTAAGCCCCCAAACACTGTAGTGGGGCAGTATTTGCACTTTACTGGATGGTCATCATTTGGAATCACCCAGACACAATCTTCCCATGCTTTATCAAGAGGCCTTTTAGCTTTGGGCTTAGGTGCCATGGATGAGAATCTAGATTGGCAGAATGTATGGCAAAATTAGATTAGTATGCCCTGGTCTAGAACCTTGAAAGCATCAGCAGAAATTTCACCTTGCACTGCAAATTCAATACATAAAATCAAATGAGCAGAAAATTGAGATAACACAGAATGAAAGGTGTTACAGCCTACACGTTTGTCTCTTAGAAATTTTGAATTAAAGGTGTTGCTACGTTACATCCCACAGGTTTGTTTTGTGGTCCATTAAGGCTACAGCCTACAGGTGACAAGCCTACAAGCATCCATTAATGTGTTAAAATATGTTTGTCAAATAACCTAGCCTACAGGTTTGTCAAATATTACATCCTACAGGTTGGTCAACAATCAAATATTTTTATATTTCAACCTACAAATCTGTCAAAAACTACAGGTCTGTCACTAAAAATGGTTACTGGCACCAGATATTTTGCAGATTAACACTACAGGTCTGGCATTAAGGAATGGAATGGTTAACAGTCAAATATTTTTATTTACAGCCTACAGATCTATCAAAGACTCAAATATTCCAGATTTCATTTCAAAAAAATTCTTCATAAGTCAGAATATCAGAGATTCAAATATTTCTAAAATCTGATTCACGGAGGTTCCTGTAGGCAGAATTGAACAGCAGTTCTGTGTTAGGAGAAATCTCGAAGACTTTTGTGGGCCCAAACTGTATTATAGCTAAGAAATAGCAGGATTGATGACTTACCTGAACTTTGAAGGCCGCAACCTCATTCACAACTGCAGACAGCGACCTCCTTTACTCCTTCACACAACCTCCTTTACACAGCATCCTCCTATACTACTTCACACAACCTCCTTTACACAGCATCCTCCTATACTCCTTCACAAATTCACACTGCAGCCTTCTGTATGATGATGAAATCGCCCTCCTAAATGATGATGGACTCAACCTCCTCACAGTGACAGTGCACGGCACTCTTCTAACGATGAAGTTGCTCTTCAAGATGTATGCAATGAGAAAGAATGAAAGGAGAATTGTCTTTCTAAAGGATTCTTAAGGTTAACATTTCAACTAACCTCCCAAACGCTTCATTTCCCACCTAGAAAATTCCCTCCAAACTTCATTTGACTGGTCAAAGCATGTGTGTAAGTGTTGTAGGTGACTGCTGGATCAGATTCGCGAGTCTAGCCTAAGACTCACAAGTCTAGGTGAGTCTCATGATTTCTGTGAGTCACATGAGAGACAAGACTCTGAGGCAAATTTCAAGCAAGTACTCAACCCACTCAAGACTTGGCAAGACTCGGCCGTGAGTCTTAGCCAAACGGACCAACACTGCTCCCCACACCCCCAAGACAAGGGTGGGGGGGCACTTAGCGAAACATTTCGTCACACCCCCCGTTTTGCGAAACATTTCGCCAGTGTGCAGGGCACATGTCACAAAAAGGGGAAAATGTGGGCCCCCCTCTAAAAAAGCGGGATGTCTGGGCATCCGCTCCCAAAAAACAGGACCTCTAGGACCCCCTGCTTATTTTTTTAGCAAAAAAAAAAACATAAAAAATAAGTTTTAAAAAACCTAATTTCCCTAACCTAATCTAACTCCACCTGATGGCATTAACTCCTTTATGCTCATTTGATGTTGATTTCTTTTAGCTACTTTTAGTTTTCACTGTCCATTGTTAATTTTCAGTTTTAACTTTTGACTCTAGATAGTGATGACCGAGTCTTTGACTCATCACTCTTTACTATGTTTGAGTAATTTTAATTTACTATTTCAGACTTGAATGTCTAATAAGTATTTACTTAGTACTAATTAATATTTGAATCAATGTATTTCATTTTGTTACAAGTTATAAATTTGTAATTTTGATGTGCATGTATTCAATGTGAAAAATGATAATAACATATGAAATATGATTCAATGTGAAATACGATAATAAGAATGGTGATTGATTGATCATGATTGTATCATTCACAAATTTGGATTTAGTATTTACATTTGCGCAATAATGAATTTACATGGGATGAATTGTTATTGTTGGGACTTATATTTTTCTTTTTATAATTTTAAGAGCACCCCCAATGCTAGGGACCTTGAAGTTCCTCTTTCCCCCATGAATTTCCCTTAAATTTGGGGGGTGTCTCTGCACGTCCCCAATGTGCATTTTCCTGCTCCTGCATCCAGGAAACTTTGGGGAATATTGGAAAGTACATAAACATTGAGGCTCTAAATTGGCTCTAGAGTCCAAGAGTTATCATGCTATAATCAAATGAGTACATAGCTCATATAAAGCATGGAAACAAGACCCTTGGGTCAAACCTCCAAACCTCCTATTCAATGACACATGAGAACTGGGTCAATGGGTGAGAACTGCTAAGCCTGTGTTTGATTTCCCTTGTCTATGTAAGCCTAGAAATGACCCAAAAAATCCTCTTTTTCACTGTTTTCACTTGCATATTTTCACTCATATCTCTTCCGAACCTAAAAGTAATGGAAAGAAAGATGACATGGGGCATCTAGGTCATCCACATCTACGATTTTCGACAAACGAAGCAAGTTTTGGCACACAAACAACAACAAGGCTTCCTAATCATAGTTCTGGCAAGAACAAAGCATCTAGGGCAAAGTGCTCTAGCAATTTCTCAGATCCCAAGTTATTTTTGGAGGTAGAACTGAGGTCTATATTTCCTTTGTTTGCTGCTGTTAGGTGTTTTTTAAACATTTTAGCAAAGAAAAAAACTCGATTTCTATTCATGGCGTGAATTGAAATTACATTTTCATGTACTTTCTGCACTTGCATACAAATAGGACTGTCTCTGTCCCTTTGTTCAAAAAAGAAACTAGCCCCAAATTACATTTCTTTAAAAGTCCTTACATCTTCCCATAAAGATAACGCAGTTACTATCTACTATATAAGCTAAAAACTAATGATTTGTTTTTTAGCAAGTCCTACACCATAGTCATGTGAGCTTAAAGTTAGGGTTTATAATGCTTTTATTCTATTTTTTTAAAGTTTTTTTGCTGCTGTTGTTTTAGTTTCCTTTCTGATTTTTTTTTTACAAGAGCTTGCAGCCTTTTGAAGCACACATCAGCCAAAATTTTTTACCACAACAACCTAAAACCATATCAGAATTTTTTCATTAAACCCTAGGATTGTCAAAATGCCAAGGGAGAAATTTTTGCATGGAATTATTGTGAGAAGGTTTCGAGGGCTGCAAATAGAGTGAAATGCAAGTTTTGCCATAAATACCACCTTGTGAGAATTGTTGGGAAAGATGTTACTCCTTCTCCAACAGTGGATCAAGATGTTAAGCCCCAATGAACTTGGCCTTAGACACCTTTACTAAGGTTAATGCTAAGTTGCATGATACAAGGAAATGGATACGAGTTTCTGAAACAGAAACACACTGGAAACATGAATCCTCAAAAAATTGGAAATGGAGAAATGCGATTATGAATAAATGAGGCGGAACATTTAAATGATAAACATAAATGACAAGTAATGTTCCACCATCACTTATTAGGATCCTCATCATTAATGTCACCCTCTCATACCTGGCCTATCGCTCTTCAGAATCCATTGCCTTGTCTAGTTCTCATGGTCGTACTAGATGTTGGTTTGCAAGGGTCTCAAACCTTTTGGAGTCCGTTGGTATTTCGATGGATTAGCTTCCTCCATTGAGATACTCCATGGATGCACCATGACACCTCTTATCGACTAGACATGAGTTGAATAGGATCATTCGGGAGGACATTTACAGGTAGTTTGTGCAGGTTATCTAGATTCTAGACAAACCCCTAGGGAGGGTTACTTCTGAAGATGGCCTTCTATGCTAAGCACTTCATAGAGGTGAGGGTCAGACTCATTATCCATCCCCCATACACATCTTGTCATTGGATGCATTCTCTTCGTATCCCCTTAGGCCGATTCCAAGTGGGCTCACATAGACTTCGAGTCGAGATGAACCGCCATACTGTACGAGCAAAGAAGATTTGCCAACTGTGTCATCTTCGTGAAGTAGAGACACAAGAGCACTTCATATTCCGTTGCCCCATCTACTATGAGATCTGTGGGAGATATCATTGTTTATTTAGGGGGATCTAGACCCTAACTAGTTTCTCTCGATACCTAGACCAAATATGTTTATCCCTTTACATGTAGGAGGCCCTCAAACTTCTTGTTTATCCCTTTACATGTAGGAGGCCCTCAAACTTCTTGCCTGATTCTCCAGCCTCCTCCTAGACGAGATCCCACTCAATAGAGTACTTCCTTCTTTACGGTGCTCCCATCAGCTAGGGGCACCGAGAGACAAATTGACAACAACATTGCCTCTGACTCGAGATTGGTGAAGACCTGAGAGACCATCCTCCATCTCCAGAGACTTCAGAGACATTGTTAGATCATACTCCTTAATAGAAGGTAGATGAGATCACCTAGACATCAACGACGAGTTACCTCTTCTAGACAACAACATAATGGACGGTCCAGATCTTTCCCCTGCGCTTCCTTGGGACACCATTCTAACCTAAGTTTTCTTCATTCGGCCTCAGATGTTAGGAGAGATAGATCTAGTGGACCATGATCTAGTCCTCAGATCCTTTCCCTCAGTACATCTCCCTTCCGCTGTGGATGCCCGCACTAAGAGTCGAGGATTTTCCATGTTTTAGCATAGATCTCAGACTTT
>CBVK0100692179.1:0-11194 GCA_900067695.1 Picea abies | reverse complement strand
ACATTATTATTTAATATATTATCCTTTATGGATTATAACCTATTGTCCTATATACATTGGGTATTTACCTGGTGAACCGGCTTGGTTCACCACAAAATTTGCATGTTATGTAGAGATATTTCTTTTCATGGAATCAGATAATTCAAAATTGTTAGGAGCACATGGCATTTTTGGAATGATGTGCGTGTTGTGCATATGAAATTTGCTCACAAGTATTGACAAATATTTTTATGGCTAGTTTGGTATTGCACTTTGCAATGGCTCAATGTAAAAATAAGAAAACTAGACATTCGACAGTAATTTTGTGCCTGCATAAGACAACAAAAACAAAGTGGTTTCCTCCCAAGAACAAAATATGATCTGTGAAGATACAAGTCACCAACCTTGAAAAAAATAAATGGAAAACATGTCATGTATTCAGGTTGCTCTTTTAGAGAATCAAAGAGCATTGCGTCTGGTTAGCCAAATGAGTCAGTGTATGGGAGTTAACCCATATGAAATCAAATGATCAAATTTTGGATGAATGGTTGGAGGACTTCTTGGCTTGGATGACTACTAGCTTGAAAGGTATCTTGTTTGGCAGGCATGTTGGCAGAAGGAACATTTGAGGGGATGTTCAATGATGGTTGCCTAAGTGAATTCATAGCCCTGATACCAATCTGTGTATTCTACTTTCAAATATGATAATGATGGTCAACAAGGAGAGTGAACATGAATGGTGAGATCCAGAAACTGCAGGAGAGTAGTTTTTGGTTGATTCCAAGTTCGTGTTTTTTGTGTTGAAGGGGATGTGGTACGTGGTGTTGGAGGAGCAAACAAGAAGCTCCAATATTATCTTATGAATGCATAATTAATAATTGTAATATCCCTAATTCCGCAGATCGGAATATGTGCCTCAACTGATGATGATTTCTGCTGGAACTGATACACTTTGGGATTCTGGATGCGTTTTGTGATTGGTTTTAACATGTGTGGTGATTTTGCATGTGAGTACAGTTGTTTAACAATATATAAGCAAGTACGCAAAAGATAAAGACACAGAACCACTGCAACAATGTATTATGAAAATGACTGGTTAAAATGTCGCATACGGCTAAGTAAAATAAATCTCTCAGCTAGATCAAAGACAAAAGGATCTTATCCGGAATACAATAAACAAACTGAAACAATGATACCCGAAAATAGAAGAATGATGCTGGATAAATGGATGAGCTGTAGGATCTGCTGCATGCTACGACAAGTGTTGCAAGACTGGAAAGTTCGCCCTGATGGCTAAACTCCTTGGATCTGCCTAGAATCTGTCTCAAACAATGTGCACTGACCTCATGCACATTCTCTGTGTCTGTCCAACTGAAGATCGACCCTCTGCAAATCTATACGGACCCCAGATGGATCCCCCTGGGAGAATGCACCCCAATTTTTGCCAACAACTGTGCCCTAGAGATTCCATCGTCGGAATTTGGATGTAATAGTCTCAAACTGAGTGCCCTAAGCTCCTCTGTAATGGGTCAGAAGGGTTTCCCTGGATCTGATCTGGTGATCTCTCGGGAACCCTAAATGTATCCTCCACAACTGCCACACCCTCAATGGCTGAATGATGCGCCCAAGATGATTTCCACGTCGGAATATGACGAGAAACTAGTCAATAGATGCGCCCTGCCTTCCTCTCAACTGGGTCAGAAGGGAATCACTAGATTCTCCTTGGCTGGGACAAGTCGAATCTCTAAGTCTCCTCAGAAGCTGCGCCCACACCCTGAATAAGTGCACTCTTGCTGCTGCAACCTGTGTAACTGCTGCTAAAGATCGATGGAAGATCTGTATGATCTCCCTGGTGACTAGGGTGTCTCTCAACCTCGAAATCAACCTCTGGGTGTGTTCCTCTTGGATTCCACAAAGTCACTGATTCGCCTGACCCTGTGAAGTCGCCTTAGAGCCCACTCTCAAATCATAAAATCTGCATAATGAGGAATTAGGTCGCTTCTCCTCATATACTCCTCCAAAACCTTAATTCGCTGTTGACTTCTATTTTTAGCTCAAAATCACTTAAAGGTGCTTTTACCCGCTTTTCACTTAATGTCACTTTCAAATTATAATATTCTCTAGTAAAGTAACATCAAGTGACCCTAGTAAAGTAACATCAAGTGACCTTGTTTTCCCCTGAATCTCCCTGGCTGTAGTCTAACGGGGATGTTTAGACTACTAAGCTCTCTCCTCTCTGGAGCTCCTACTCGAAAATGGACATTACAATAATTATGTGTTAATGTTTGAAACTTGTGACCACTATCAATGTTGGTGGTTAGTAACATGTGACCATTACAATAGTAAATGATAAGGTTAGGGCTGGGTAGTTAGACCACCATAAACTTCCTAAGGTGCAATAAATATGTTACGTGAAATGATGTATGTGAGAGGGTTACATAAGTTTAAACGGGTAGTGTATCTCAGGCTACTTGATATTCATGTATGCACACATTCACGTATCCCTTAGGTATTCCAACACAGATGAATATTGGTCAATTCTAAGAGACCATACTTGCTTCTGAAGCTTTAAAATTGATACTAAATTTTCAGTCAGACCATTTAACAGACATTTCAAAGTCTCAGTTCAATTTGACGATGTGAACAACCACTATATTTCTCTATTTATCCACAGAAGTTAGAACCCATAACTTATGTACATTGGATAGTCACTAACATCCTGCAAATTGGAGGGTTCATGATTCTTTGGTTCATAAATGAAAACTTGATTAGTGTTCTCCACAGCATGTTTGCTGTATTAACATGCTGTGGCAGTATTCGTATGGAAACTTGCAAAGCATTTCACAAAATACACTGAGGCAAATGAGAAAGGCTTTCCTCTGATTTCTTTTAAAGGAGTTCAGGGTGGGAGCCACAGGCATTCCAGTCAGATATTCTTTGAAGTTGTATTACAAGGCACAGAAGCACTGATTATGATCTCTCTGCCATGGAAACATATTGCTTTCTCTTTGTTCCACATTCCTTAGCTCTTGATTATTTTACTTCTCTTGATTATATTACTGCAACCTGGAGAAAATCAAAATATTGGACTTCAGTAGGAATTTGGTTTAAAATTTGTGGGAAAATTGCAACCTTTGATGACCAGCGACACAAAATTTGGCATCTGTATGTTTAAGTAGATTTTATGGTCTTATTCTCAGTCTTCTTAACTTATAATGGCAGAAACAAAAGAACGGAGGAAAGTCCTCCTGGTAGAAGAGCCCATGCCAGTAATGATTCGGAGAAAAGTCAAAGCAGGTGGAACAGTTTCCAAAAGTCGTTCCCGTCCCCTTTCCACCGATGATATTCAGAAAGCAAAGAGGCGAGCTTACTTGTTGCAAAACAGGTATGGTAAACTTGATGTTTCAAAGTTGGATGATTATTTGGAGAAAACAAAGCCTTCAGAATCAGCCGTTGGAGAAGATTACAACAAAGCTAGCTGTAGCAAAGCCAGTCCACCAGAATCAAGTATTTCAGAAGTTACTTCACATGGGTCCCAACATGCTGCAGAAGCTGTCAGTGACAGCTTTGCCATAAAAGAGGATTTTGTAGAGGAGATTGGAAAGAACATTATTATAGAAGATTCATCATTGACTGAGAGTATACAGATTGAAGAGGTTCAAATTCTTTGGACAACCCCTCCAGGTGGCCATAGATTTTCATCCTGTCTCCTATGCAAAATCTTTTATGCATTCTAGTAAAAGGTTTCCACAGCAGTTTCTTCTTTATTGCATGTAACTTGAATTTACATACAATTTTTGTTTAATGTGCAATATCTAACTGACAATCTTGTCAATATTTTCCCAGAGATGAAGATTGATCATGTTTGGAGGTTTGCTAGTGGGGAAGAAAGCAAGGAGGTGGAATTTCAGTCTGAACGTGTTAAGCGGGAAAAGGAAACAGTTTACTTAAATGAAGAGTCTATTCCATCTGATCCGAAGGAGCCCTGGGATGTTGAATTAGATTATGATGATAGTTTGACTCCTGAGATTCCAATAGAACCTATTGTAACTGATGATAGCACAAAAGTAGCATCTCTTGGAAATTATGAGAGGCAGCAACTCATAGAAATTGTGAATGATGCAAAGATTGAAGGTTCTGCTAGATTGTATAATCATCTTGTAGGAATTTCTAATGTTAAAACTTGCAGAAGTACGCATGACCGTGTAGGTACCATGGAAGTTTCTTCATGCACAGATTCCGATTCAGATCCTCTGAGAACATCATTGAAGCAAGTTACAACAAGCAGTAATGGAGATCCTGTTCCTGACCTTGAATTATTAGCAGTACTGCTAAAGAATCCTGATTTGGTGTTCGCCCTTACTTCAGAGCAAGGTGCACGCTTTAGTAAAGCAGAAACAGTGGCTTTGCTTGATCTTTTGAAGGCTACCGGCACAAGACAAGAGAGCTTTTGTACAGCTTCCAATTTTACTTCAAGCAAAGAGGATTGTAGTTCTAGCACAGGTTCTGCTAATGCCGAGGTTATAAAACATGAAGAACAAATGATGAAGGATAGTATATCATCAGCATCCGTCCTACAATCTTTTAAAGGACTGGTGGGTTCACACTTTTGCTGGTTTTGTGTGTTTACTGTTAACTACTATTATCTGAGCAGCCACAGTACAAATTGAAAGATTAATAGATGCAAAATGTTTTCTAGGGTAATAATATGCTAGATTTTCAGAACCTTTTGTCCCATGGTCTGATTTCATGGGCCTATTAAATAAGTGATAGATGTCTTTAATCCCAAAAATAATTTACAAGAAAGATATATTGCTCAGGTCTATCAAGATTCAAGATCTTGCATAGTAGGTTATTGCTTGATATACTTGTAAATAATAACTATACAACTTAGTGGCTTCTCCTAATTAATTCATGCTTGATATAATTGAAAATAATAAATATAAAACTAAATTGTTTCACGGTACGGGTTCACCTAATTTATTGCATCTTAAATCCAGTTTTCTGGGAATCCAATCAACTATCTTCATCTTGCCGTTTTTTTATTTCTGATTAAGAAGTTTTTGTTTGGCATATGATTTATTAGCTATGAAAATTAAAAGTAAATAAATAGGATCCCTA
Organism: Picea abies; assembly: GCA_900067695.1. Classification (NCBI taxonomy): domain Eukaryota; kingdom Viridiplantae; phylum Streptophyta; class Pinopsida; order Pinales; family Pinaceae; genus Picea; species Picea abies. The sequence goes on along the minus strand of CBVK0100692179.1, from coordinate 6,094 downwards.
CTTCAAGAAATTGCCTGCTGGTGAGATACCTGCTTAAGTCTATCAAGATCTTGGGTGGAATGGCTTTTAAATTTTAACGCCATTTTGTATATGGGAAATTGCTTGATGTGGTAATACCTGCTTAAGTCTATCAAGATCTTGGGTGGAATGGCTTTTAAATTTTAACGCCATTTTGTATATGGGAAATTGCTTGATGTGGTAATTATAAATATCAAAATTGAGAATTAGACGTAAGTTATTGCACTTGACCTCATCAGTTTTATGGAATTGAAATTAACTGTTCTTTCTTTCCCTCAGTTGAATTCTGATGCAATTAAATTTTAAAGATTGTGAAAAATTTCATAATGTAAGAGTTATTATCTGGAGATGGCTTTGAAGTGACTATGCTTGATGTTAGCCAATGCAATGACTCTAATATCAGAAAAGTTTAATATCCCACTCAATGGGAACATGATATGCATGTGCAATCTATATGTGGGTGACCAATTAGATGCAAATGTTAGTAATTTTCATAATCTCCTTGGCAAAAGCAATTAGATTTGGTTTCTGTGTTACATTGTATAGTTGTTAATTACTGCATCTTTTGACATCAAAATTCACAAAGATGTTTTGTGTAATCATTTTGGAATGTGCTTTTCTTCCAGGCTGAACAGATGTCAACTAATGCTGCGGTTTCATCTGTTTATATTTCACAATCGAGTCATCAGGCTTCAACAAATTCATGTTATGGAGGGGAACACAGAAAAAATAATGAAGATGGACAAGTTCCTCACCTTGGGTTACAGATCACACAAAATTTGCCTTTTTATAACCATGATTCCACATCAGAGGTTTTTACATTTTCTCAAGATAATAAGGAAGTTTTAGTACGGGAGCCACAAGAACAATTACATAGGACCGAAAAAAATTGGTCACAGCATGATATAGTTAGGCTGCCACCTGTCATTCCACAGGTACAGCCGGTATTCATTACAAATAAGGATTTACGGCCTGATATTGTGAAGACTTCTGGGCCATCTCAATTACCCACTTGGCCAGTGGTTACCGGACAGAACCAGTCAAATGATGGAAATACAAAGAATCATGGTTTCGGGGTTTCATCTCTCCAGTCTATGATTATAGAACATGGTTCATTGAAAACTACTAGCGGAGTAACATCTGGTGCCATGGTAATTGCTCATCCTGCTCTTAAGCAAAGCCCTTTGAAAGGAACAAGTGGACCCATGCCCGGTATGATTCCAGTTGGTCAACCCACTAAGCAGAGTATGGCCCAAGGTTCAGCATCAAATAGTCAGTCTTTTCCCGGACAGAGTCCCATGCAGCAAGGGCACATCAGAGCACCTAATGCTCCAGTTATTCCTGCTCTGCTGGTCACTGAGAGTATGCAGGCTTCTTCAAGCAATAATTCAGGGTGCACTCAAGGTAGTTTTCTAGAGAGAGGTGACCACAACCCTTCCTGTTCAAGTGGATTTGTGTCTCGTGGTGCTTTTAATGATAAGGGGAATCCTGGTTCGCTTGATCGTATAAGAAGCTTGGTAATGGATTTTGGAAGGGATACTGGAAGAGATCACACAAAAAATGGTTGTTTGCCTCCCAACCAGGGACATGGTCCAAGGCTAGATAATTTGCATCCGCCTTCAAGTTATCCTAATAATAACTTGCCACCTGTACAGCCAAATTTATCAAGGCCAAAACGTGTTGAGTGGGTTTACCCAACACGACCTCCTAGTAATTACTCTCAGAGAAATATGCCCAAGGCTCAGATGATTCCCCCTAGAAATCTTTGGGCACCAGATGCAAGAGGTGAACATCCATGCTCTGTTTTTCATCAAGCACAAAATCCATCTCATAGCACATCTGAGTCAGGCCATTCTAATCATCAAGGCAATTTTCGACCAAAGAGTCCTTGGGCATGGAATGGCAGGAGTGGCTCCTCAAAGAAAGGCCGGTAATGATATTAGAAAAATATAGTTGGCATTTTTAAAAATGATTTAAGATATTTAAGCATTTGCGGGCTGCCAATTCCTGTTTTTGGCATGTGTAGAAGGTGGTTTGTACAAGGGTTAGAGATATACCCTCTACACATTGCATAGCATGTATCCAATTTTTGATGATAATTGGAATAAAATTTATTTTGCTTGCACCATATTCAAGGAAAGTATGCATGTAACTTGAACTGTTGATTCTTATAGTCTTGCAGTGGTTCTCATTCTTTTTGAGCATCCATTATGTTAAATATTTACTTTATGTCTGTATTAATATTTTTATAGTTTCTCAGTTTTCAATAAATTTTTACAATGTTATGTTTACTAATAGTGGTGGCTATAATAGGAAATATGCGATCCATAAACATTGCTCTTAATAAAGGGATGAAAGACATTTGTGCGCTTTTATTTCTATTAGCCTCGACAGTTGAAAGGAGTAAAAATTATTTTGATGAACTCAGGTAAGAATGACTTGGTAAACATCGATGCAACTGAACTTTGGTGCTACACATGTACAGTTGAAATAATAATCTGGAGTCGCAGCTGATCAAGGTTTACGTATGTGGTCACATAAATTTGATTCGTGCTATTATGTTCTCAATAAACAAAAATATCCCATAATATAGGAACACAAAATAAATGAAACATACAGTTTCAGTAGAGATTCAAGGTCCATTTGATTACTATGGTTGGTCATTGTCTTTACCATTTGACTTTATTGTAAGGTATTTGTGATTCAACCCACAGGATTTCTCAAACTACTTTTCATTGATGCTGCTTTTCTCTTTACAAAGTTAATGCCAATATTGGTGAAACTGCCAACTTGAGAAAGTGTCCCGCGTTGGACAATTCCTGTGTATTGCAACTTTCTGACCCTCATCCAGGACTGCCACTTTTCATTTTGCCTTATGAAGAGCCCACTCCACCTTCAGACATGGCTGTTTTAATAATGGACCTATGCTAGATGCCAGCTTTATCAATTGAACTATGGTATGATTGCTGCACTTTTGTGCGACTCTACAAGAGAATCAGAGCACATCTCGGTTAGGCTATGCATTGATGACAGTGTGTTATTTGACAATCCGGTATTTTGTATTAGTCTGCAACAATAGAATAGTACAAGGCAATAATAGCACAGCTCTCCCTTACGATAAATCAGTTGGGCCATGCATTGCTTGCAGTGTATCATTTCATGGTCCTCCAATCCAGACAAAACATTGCAGCAGAGATGGGGGAATGCTTATTTCATAGCCTTCATTCATTTCAAAATACGAATCGTTGTAAGTTTTTTATCTGCACGTCTTTAATGATTTCTTTCTTATATGTCTTTTCTATGCATAACAGCTATCAAAGCACGCTGGACTATAACGAATATATTTTTCCGTTTCCCTTTTAGGGCTTTTTGTTTTATTGTAATATCAAACAACTTAATCAGGAAATATACGCTGTAGTTGGCATGAATTTGTTATTCACCCAACAATATAATGTAGGCCTTCTTTGATAGAAGTTGGTAGTGGTTCACTTGAAAGGATTAGTGGAGGATCATTTGGAAGTGGCTTTTGTTTCTTGATGGTTCATTTCTAAGATTTCATGAAAGTGGCTTTTGTTCTTTTCTTGATACTGAATATTAGTATGCAAAATATTTTAACTCTCTTGGCAAATAACTCTTCTGGCATTTTCTTTATACACAACATTTTCTTTGCTCCATGCAATTGAGTGGTTTCTTTCCCATTTGGGAATTTGACTTGTAGTTTTGGTCATTTCTTGAAAATTGCAATTTTCGTAAGTTCTCCTAATTGTGCAACATAGCAATATTCCAACAATTCTTAATATAGTTTTAAGTATCAATCATTTGGAGATAGCAGTCTTATTGCTTGCATTTAGGTTAATGCTATAGATTTTGATTATTGTAATTTAATCGGTTTCATAGGTCTGGAATGATCTATAAAATGCTTCATAATAATCTGCTGCAAAGATTAATTTTTATTGTATTCATGGTGATTGCTCTGGGAATTTTTAGTTAGTAGGAGCTTGTGCTGGAGTTCAGGTGTGCATAGATGCTTATTACTTGCATGTAAGTGATGATTTTGAATTCATAGCTGCAATTTTGTGGAATTTGACTGCATCTGGCATTTGAGGTTAGCATGCAAGTTTTTCTTGCCAAAGTTGTTTCTGAGATGATTCTGCATGGAATTTCGGTTTGTGGAGGAGATTCTAATAGTCTGCGAGTGATTACTTGTGGGTTTATAGTTTCTATTAGATTCTACATAATTCAATTTGTCAAATGGCTTTTTTGAGTATATAAATGATTTATTCTAGCTACACCATTCAATTTGTCAAATGGCTTTTTCGAGTATAAATGATTTATTCTAGACTTATAAATGTTAACAAGTATTTAGATTTGTTTGGGCATAGTTAATGGGTTTTTGGCTAGGTTGTATTTTTTACGATGTTTGGGAGGCACGATAAATAGGTTTTATCATTGAAATGCTTATATGTATTTTGAAACAACTTTATAGTTTGTAGTCATGATCCCCAAATTAATTCATAATCTTAAGTCTACATAGAACAACTGCTACTAGTTCATAGCGTCCTTATCAACCCTGATTGGTTCAAGGGAAACAAAGACTTAATGGAACTTGCAATAAAATGTAACTGACAATTATTACTCAGGAGTTACTTCAATGTCGAAAGTAACGTGTATACTATGCTGAAATAAAGTTTTGATGTTAACACACTGTCTGGTTTGTACACAACATAGTGAAGGATCAAGGAGAGCTGAGTGAGTGAATGCGGCAAATAATAGTGAGGAGAATTGCTTGGAAATAAATCTTTTTCTTGTCAAATATATTTGATAAAAGTTTCAATTTAAATATTGAAGTTTATTATTGGCCAAAAGTGGCCAATGAGCTGTGACGAGGACAATGACCAAATTGGAAATTGTACAAGATATACAGTCAAGCGTGTTGTCCATGAAACATTACGAAGCGCAAAAATGGCCAAAGGTTAAAAGGGTGCAAGAGTTCAAAGGATGGCATTAACATAAAATCCATAGAAGAGTAATAGTTATGAAGACTTTTTGCCAAAGATGTAGCATCTAACATTTTAGTTATGAAGTCTTTTTGCCAAAGATGCTGCATCTCGTCCACAGATAGGGTGCCATACATCTTTGGTAGAGTTGGTAGTGTTATAATCCATCGTTGAATAATTTCCCCTATCGATCTCGAATGCAATGAAAGGATACATCTTTGGTAGAGTTGGTAGTGTTATAATCCATCGTTGAATAATTTCCCCTATCTATCTCGAATGCAATGAAAGGATGTGCTTCTCATTGAGAAGAATTGGTTACAAAATGCACGCTTGTTTGCAAATAATAATGTAGTGGTAATGGTTTTACAAATTCCATTTTACTACCTATTGTAGGATAAGTGAGCTTTTAATGCCCATATATAAGCATCTATAGTCATATTCTTAATTTTAATAATTGGTTTCAATGTATATGAATCAATGAATTAATTCTAACCCTTCAAAACCATATTTAAATGTTTCTTTCAAATTGATCTATACACTCATGGATATTCCACAGGACAGTTCATCGGATCTTAAAATGCTATTACAAAATAGTGAGGTTATACTCTATTGTGCAGTTATACTTCATTGTGCAGTAATATGTGGTATTGAATATATACCATGTTTGTTATGGAAAACTCACCGAGAAACAAGAAAACAACTACAATGGTAAAATGACCACACCAACAAAACTATGAACATATGACGTACCCCAATAAACTCTATATTGAAAAACACGACGAGAATGAGGACTATGCGTTGCTATTTTCTTAATTATATAATGCAAGATACCGAGAAAGATGGACTCACTATGGAGTTAGTATAGACACTGTGACATGTGAAACATTGTTTTAGGGTCTTCTTCCTTTGTTCTACTAAAATATTGCACTTCTTTTGCTCTGTTGAGTTATGAAACAATAAATCATTACAATAGGGATGGAATCCCTTCCTTTTGTTAAGGTTTAAGCTATTATTAGAGTTCTTTGCATTTCACTAGATAACAATAGCATAAGATAGGATCATTGAGAAATACACAATCA
>CBVK0100692178.1:0-11194 GCA_900067695.1 Picea abies | reverse complement strand
CGAAGAATCGGGGTTTGGCACTTCGGAACTCTTGGTGTCGAAAGAATCACCGAGAATTCGTGAAACTCTGAATTGCGACGGGTCCCATAGTGATAGCATGTGGTATTGACGGGTGGCATCGCATATCGGAGTTTGGGACTTGGGAGGTCCTGTGAAACGATGCCACAGGAGTCGCGAATTTCCGAATCATGAAATCCTGATTACCATTTGGAGCGGGAACCACCGGTGTCAGAGGGAGAAGACAAGTGGCATCGGGATATTGGGAATCGGGGATTGTGTTGCCAAGTTCAGGACTCGCTACTGCACGAGGTCCAATTTCCCGATACGACATGGGAGATCATTGAATATCATTCTGTGGGTGCGAGAACTTCCGATAAGGGAGTTGAAGAGCAATTTCAGCTCTTCAGGCCAGAGAAGAAGAAGGTCTTGGTGATCGTGATCGTTCTCCGGGGAGCGGGGAAGGGAGAACTTCCGATAAGGGAGTTGAAGAGCAATTTCAGCTCTTCAGGCCAGAGAAGAAGAAGGTCTTGGTGATCGTGATCGTTCTCCGGGGAGCGGGGAAGGTTGCGTCAATTAGGCTGTAAATCCCATCTTTCTTCCTTATCCATTGTAGCTAGTTCCATATTCCATCTCTGTAATGTACTATGATTATTAATAAAATCTTTCAACAAACATTTTGGCTCATATGTGTTGTGAATGTGTATGGATTCCTGGATGGATGAGATTGATTTTAGTTTCCTGACCAATCTTGTTTCATATACTCTTCGAAGTATTCATAATAATGAAAACTTTTTGTTATATGTATGTCTTAAGAAATAATGTGTATGAAATGCATGTAACTCAAATTAATAATTCATAAATTGTGGTAACTATTTAATTATTGAATGCTCAATACGTTCTTCTCAACCCAAGGTCAGGTAATATTTGTCTCTGTTTGATACTTTACCTATGAATTTCTCTCTCCACACAACCACCTATTATTTTATCCTCAAGATTCTAATACACAAAGGATAAATTACCCATGTTAGTTTAAGGCATGCCCAATCATCATGTCTAGAAGTTTTGAAGAGCTATGAGGAGTGAGGATTAATGAATATTGCCCTTTATAAAGAATGGTAGTCGTAAAACCCTTTTTGGAGTTTTGGCTTGAAGGATCCTCGGAATTGTTCCTTTAAAAACTGGGAACATCTAGAGGACTAACATAAAGTATGTATTCTTCTCAAATTATTCAATTTTTTTAATATGCCATTGTGTCAAGAATTAGTGTCCCTGATAAATTCGACATTGATAACGGTTCAATATTTTTAGTTCAAAATTCACTACCTTTTGTGGAAAATATGGCATCATCACTGAAGAATATTTAAATTATTACCCACAAGGTAGGACTAGAACAAGTGATCAATAAAACACTTCTTCATATTTTGAAGAAGATTTTCAGTGATAACTAGTGAAACTAGCATTAAAAATTGTTGGATGCACATGGGCTAATATAATCACACCTAAATAAAACACTATACAATCTCCATATTGACTAGTGTATGGAAATGATACAATTCTCCTAGTTCATTTGGAATTGAATTTTATATGTTTGGACATAATAATTTAAGAAAAATAAGGAGTTTCTACTTTTTATATGTGACAATATCAACTCATGCAACTCAAGGAACAAAAAACTACTTTCTTAGGTGGCTATACAAAAAAGGAAAGAGGCAATGCGGAAGCACTTCAACCAAAAGAATACATTGAAATATTTTCAAAGGGGACTATTGCTTTTTTGATGGATCAAGGTTGTGGAGAATCCATCAATGCATATAAAGTTTCAAACCCTTTGGATTGTTCCTTATCAAATAGATCAGATTTGTGGAGTTAACTTTTACATTCTCAAGAACATAAATGGAACTTCAGAGACGTTGCCCATGAATTTGAACATCTCCAAAATGTATTCTTATAGTTTCTCCTAGGATTCATGTAATTATACCATTGTCTTAGAGTCATTGTAAATATTTTCATCTCATAGGTTTGATTTGATATTAAGTTTTTTCCATTTATTGACTCCATTTTCTGTAGGAAAGGCATTTTGGATTATCAACAACCCACTAGGGGTTGTTGTCCCATAGTTGAAGATAAATGTTGATGAATTTTATATACTTCCCTTTTCCCCTTTATTTTTCTTACCTAAACCTTGGATTCAATTCCAGATAAATTCCTTACTAGTTTTGAAGTTACTTTAGTAAAAGGTGTGGGAAAAAACTTGAGTTTTACCTTGTCAAGACATTGAAAAAATCGTTCTAAATCTTTCATGTTGAGGAAAGTTGATAAGTTATATTTTTTGTCTCCACATGAATTTTTCCCATGAGGGTATGGAAACTCTTGTGTCCCCTGTCTTTCTGTACCCCACATCCCACACCAAAATTTGGTTCAAATAGAAATTTCATCACCATAATCCCTTCAATCACTAGACACACCCCCTGCATTTGCACATCATTTTCCCATGTAGATATGGAATTCAATGAATCCATCCTCTGCATTCCTCATCCAAGACAAAAATTTGGTGTGGATGAAAAATTATTCACTTCCTCATGTACATCCTTCTACCCCCCACACTTTTCATCCTGAATGTGTTTTTTCATGTAGATGTGAATCCCTATGCTTTGTTAATTATCTGTTGGCCCTTGACCAAGTATTGGGATATCCTTGGTCAGGTTGAACTATTTTGGGACTTTGAAATCCTGTCGAAGATGGAGCGCAAGACGAAGAAGATATCATGGGATCTCGACCCCTTTTTGGGTCCTTTTTTGGATTTGGGAATATGTAACGGGAATGGGATGTCGGACCATGGGTTTACCCATGTTTAGGCCTATTTTGTATGTATAAATAGAAGGCTAGGCAATGTAATAAGTACTTGAATAGTGCGCAAGTGTTCTGCAAGTTGGCTAAGTGCTAAGAGTGGGATCTGTGTGATCAAGAAGTGTAAGGCTTCATGCATACTGTGTGAGACTTGCAGAGCCAAGTGCAAGTCATTGTAAGAGAATGTGGAGAGATTTGTGTTGTAATGCAAGGAAGGAGGATCTAGCAAGCTGTGTAGATATCCTGTCTTATGTGGAGTAAGGGTTTTGAGGCTATGTGCATGTAACCCATTGAAGAATCTAATAAAGAAGAAGAGTTGGCAGACGTAGCCCTAGGGTGGGGGTGAACCATGTAAATACTGTGTTATTATTCTCTGTGCGATGTTATGATATGTTTATGTGTTATGTGCTAAGTGATTTGATATAGATATCTAGATTTGTTTATGCTTTGTGCTTATGATGAATATAGATGCTAGATCTAACATATGTGAACCTACTTAGTGCTTGAATCTGCTAGATCTGATCTAATTCCTTTGTTAAGTGCTTATATACATTAGATCAGGGTGAATGATGTGATGTTCTATTTTCTCTGCAGAGTAGATATTGGTTAAATGCTAACGAACTGAGGGTGTTAAGTGCTCTATTAAGTATTATAATCACATATCCATGTCCCAGCTAAGGTTGCAGACACCTGAGTCCTGCAACCACCCCTGCCTCTACCTAGGGTGAGACTTCATCTGCTTCGCAGTTGTTGTCGAAAGGGCTGGTAGTTAGGGTTTTTTTGGTGCATTGTTGTAGCATTGAACCCTAGGTCTGCTAGTTAGGGTTTTTTTGGTGCATTGTTGTAGCATTGAACCCTAGGTCTGCTCCTATGCCAACAAATGGTTTTGTTGTCGGGACCTAAAACTATGATTGTTGGGAATTGAGGAAGAAGAAGCTCTGTGAAAATATCTGATTTGAAATTGTGCAAGCTATTTGCTAAGGAAAGGAAGTATGATCTAAAGAAAAGAGGTAAGATCTGGAAGATTTGTGCCCTAAGAAAGGTAAAAGTGAGAATTCTTGATTAAAAGAGGTAAGATCTAAAAGCTCTGTGCTCTGATAAAGGTAAGAATATTGAAAAGTTCTAGATCCGAAAGATTTGTGCTTTGCAGAAGTAATATAAGAGGAAATTTTTGTTTCTAAAGCATGGATCTAGGTATGTTTGATAGATTTTGTCCTAGCTTGAAAATTAGGGTATTAATAGATGAAATAATATCTGATATGAATAGATCTGATAAGAATAGTGAAAAATATGTCATACCTATGCATAGAAATAATTTTTGGACTAATAAGTGTCTGCAGGATCCTAGAAAGAATTTTTTGCAGGTTAGCTACCATGATCCTAGTGCACAATACAGGAAAGGTTGGGGATCATTTAAAATAAAGAGAGGATTAACCCTTTGTTACAGTTGCAAAAGACCGAGACATCTTGCTAAAGAATGCCCTGGGATAATACCCAGTTGTATTTGTTGTAAAGTTATGGACCATGAAGTATTGAATTGTCCTAGAATGATTGCTAAGATTGAAGGAATGAACATGAGACAAGAAAACCCCAAGGCAGAACCAGAAACTAAGATTATGACATAATCCCAGAAAGAATCAGAGACTATATTGCTACAGATAAGAGAAACCCTGAATGACCACTGACATGTCAACTTATCAGAGATATTCAAAGAAAAAGAATGCCTTGAAGCAAGAATAGGAGACTTCGACATTGACTGTGTTCTGGATGAGGAAACAAGGTGAATATTATGATAGAAAGAACTTGGGAAACTTTAGGAAAGACTACTATGATTCCTTCATTGGGAGGAATAAGATTATTCAGAGGAAAGATGATAAACCTATGCAGAAAGCTCACCCAGATATCTATGAAGGCCAATGGTACTTTGACAAAGGAAGATTTTGAGATTGTTAAATTTATTGAGAACAACACACCATTTTCTATGTTACTAGGAAAACCTTGGATTAAAAGAAACCAGACCAAAAAGAAGGAAGAAGAAGATGTCTTAGAGCAGAAGAAGAAAGAGTTAAAAGATTTCATGACTCGAAGGATCGCACACTTGATTAAAGAATAGGAGAACAAATCGAAGCTATTTAACACCAAGAACTCGGACGCCAAAGCTGCAAGAACATTAGAGGACCCACAAAAGACTGAAGTACCTATCTTATATAAAGAATAAATATTACCCTTGAATCCTAGGAAATAATCTCAACAACGTGAAGTAACTAGTTCAAAAGAAGATAAGAATCAAAATGGAAAAAGGAATACTGAGACGAAGCTCACTGGAAAGAAGGCCATAAAGCTAAGTAAGAAGAGAGATAAGTTACAGAAGGACCCAGAGGGAAATTCGCAGAAGGAAAATTTGAAAAATTGGAACTTCATCGGAATATCAGAACAATGACACATGGCACTTCATTGTGGCGAAGAAATATAGCCATTGGGTACACTATAGCCGTTAGATTAATGCTCTGAATGGGTAGAAAGGAATTTATGGTTCGTCACCAAACCATTGGACCACGCCGTAACGAACATAACAGAGTTAATGAAGGCTCCATACCGAGTTACCTATTTAACCCGTCCTGCCATTTACCGAGAACACTTTTGATAACCGAGAATCTGAGCCCGCAGACTAAGTTGATTTTACACAGTGATCTTGGCATTATTTCCATCTATTTTGTTGCAGTAACAAAGTTTCTCTTGAACCTGATATTTCCAATCCCAAGCATACATGTTCGAAGAACTTAACACAGTCAAAGAATCAGTGATGGAAGTACTCATCGACCTCATGACTAATAGAGTCATGTATGAAAGATTAATGTCTGTAGGGGTACATGCATCCTCGACGAGAGGAGTGCAAGCCTCTCCATCAACTGCTCGTCAAGCTGGAACATCTCAACCTTTAGAAGAAAAGTGAACCAAGCATAGGGATGACCTAGCGAATGCAAAGTTGATATCGACCATATTGCCCACCTATATTCCGCCTCTGACTAGTGTAGTGAATCGTGATAGCATACCTAGAGATTTTGAATACACCTTCGTTACTGCGTACCTCCCGAAAGGGATATGCACAGTTCAAGCAAACCAGGACAAGATCGTAGTGTTGAAGTTTAGTGACTTCAACCTCAGAGACCAAAAATTCTATAACATGCTTGCTCCATAAAAGTACCTAACCAAAACAAAGGGGAAGAATTCAAAGATAATCCCCTAGTCGTGGACGATGAACCTCACATAGTCCACCCTGCTAAATGTCATGAAGATTCCACACTTTGGTAGACACCAGGAAGTCAATGCCTGTGTTAGACTACTACTCTCATGCTACCATGGAGGATACTTGTGGATAAACTGTCGTATTACAGTTGATCTGACATTGATCCATAGGATCACAAGGCTTAGTATGAAAGGACCTGATCCATAGGATTTCTATCTCGGAAAAGCCATGGACCATGCACTAGCACAGAAGATCAAGGACACCTATGGCGATGTTGAGAAGGGAACATGAGGCTACAAGGTAGCCTCCATCCAAAATGGCGGAGTTCGCCTCGCCCATCAGTTAATTGTAGGAAAGTTAGTAGGGAAGAATCGACCTACACAAGTCGTCGGCTTTGTCGTTGACCTCCCAGGGAAGTGCACAGAAGGCCTGCAGATGAACTGGGTGAAGTACCTAGTAAATCAACTTGAGTTATATTGCCACAAAGCACAAGATCAAGGCTATGAATTTCACTTTATCCGGCTCTTGATCCTTATCGCCTTTATTTCTTGGGAGATGTCGGCAGGTGTGACCTTCCTCGATATCGATCCATTTGAGCCGTTGGCCACAAAGTTTTCTACACTCTGGTATTTGAGTGATATGAACAAACAGTGGAAGTTGAACGTTGGTTTTCATACCTACTACCTCTAGCTGAAGACAACCATAGAATCTGAGCCTCGCATGACTCCGAACACTCTACATCAGTTCTGACCCCTAATGAAGTTCAACGTAGATCAACATTTCATTTACATTACAACATGAGCCAATGAACATAAGCAATAGCTTAATTCATACTACAAGTTGACAGAAGAGGACCTAGAGGAGATCACCAAGGACTAGTCAGCAGACCTCCTTATTTTAGTAGACCCTACCAAGATATCTGACATTGACAACCCAGAAACTGCACATGATACACCCAGACCCAGCAGGACAAAGAAGACTGAAGAAGTCCAAGATTTGAGCAGTGCCTCAGTGAATATTGCTTCCATATCACCAGAGCGACGGGGTGATGGTGAAGAGATAAATGGCACAGATGATGAAAAAAATAAAGGCGAAGTAACACCACCCAGAGACGAGGCTGACCCCTTGAAGAAGAGGAGGGTTTCTCCCTTGAAACCTTCTTCCCGGAAGAAATTGAAAGCCACCACGACCAAGATGTAGACTGTCCTCACCTTTGATGATTTTGACTTCATCATAATAGCTCTGAACGATGCTTCGCTAGAAATAGTTGAGAAACAAGAAGCCAAGAAGGAGAAAATATATGATAGAATTGAGACTAAACTCCAAGGGGTAAAACAATCAATTCAGTCTAGTCGCACAGTCTCCATTGTGCCCCTGCCATCCGGAGAACTTGAGTTGGGAGATGAGCCAACCCAACTCCACCGACTAGTTGATACAATCAAAGCTCATCGTCGACGAGTGCAAGAAGAAACAAAAAAAGCCACCCAGACCTTGATGTAAGTGCAAGGCGTACTTATAGAACAATGCAACACTGCAGAACAGGAACAGATTTCTCTCCAAGCGAAGTTCGATGAAGAAAAAGTATAGCTGCAACAAGGAAAAGAGCAGTTGCTCGCGAAGAAACTAGAAGTGAAAGAACCAGTCAACAAAGAAATGTGATCTATGACAGTTGTAGAAATAAAGGCAGAGGACTGAGTCATGCAACAAGTAGAGCAACTCGCAGAAGCTATCCAACAACTCCAACAACACATAGCAGACTTAGAGCTCCGCACAGTTCCCGAGACTCTTCAAGATGTAAGGGATCAAAGAGAAGCCATTGCCTGAAGCGCAGTTGAGAGACTAAAGGTCCTTTCCATAGAATGCAAGCAACTGAGTAATCGCAGTGCCCAGATGTATGAGCAACTCACCGAAAAACTAGAATTGCAGGCACTGGAGTCACAACTCCAGGAGGTGAAGCAGCACGCAAAGACACTACAGGCACAATTGAAGGCCATGTCAGCTATGGAAAGAATTAAGAGATCGCAAGAGCAACACACTTCCCAGTAGACAATCCACACTATCCAAAGAAGAGTTATCGAAGTAACTCAGAGGCTCCAACTTGTATAAGATAAGGCCTATCAATTGTTCATAGAGGTCAAAGGCCGAGGAGTAGAACTGGAGCAGGTTGTCACTGCAGTTGAACAACGCCTCAAGAGACCTGTAAGTGAAGTAGTCATCTAAGAGTTCATTGCACAAGAGGTCATGGCACAACAACAAGTCGAAGCAACTCGAGCCCAACTCAAGGCTTTCGAAGTAGAAATACCCAGATCAGAGTGACTTGGGATGAGTCACATCTGAGTGTTGGGGGCCTGTTGGCCCTTGATAAAGTTTTGAGGGTTCTTGGTCATGGTTGAACTATTTTGGGCTTAGATAGCCTGTCGAAGACGGAGCTCAAGACGAAATAGATATCACGGGATCTCGACCCCTTTTTGGGTCTTTTTTGGGAATTGGGATTATGTAACGGGTATGGGATGTCGACCCATGGGTGTACCCATGTTTAGGCCTATTTTTGTAAATTATAAATAGATGCTAAGGCGATGCAGTGAATATAAGAAAGGCAGTTGGCTAAGTGATAGATCTATGTGATTGAAGGATTGTAAGTTCTCTGTGCATACTGTGTGAAGCTTGCAGATCTGAGTGCAAGTGACTATAGAAGGCTTAGTGCTGCATCCTAGCTCAGGGAAGGAGGATCTAGCGAGCTGCGCAGATGTCATGTCCTATGAAGAGTAAGGGTTTTGAGGCTCTGTGCATGTAACCTATTGAAGAGGCTAATAAAGAAGAAGAGTTGGTGGACGTAGCCCCGGGGTGGGGGTGAACCACACAAATACTATGTTATTCTGCTTTGTGCCATGTGTTGATGTGTTTATGCCTTTACTTGCTATGTGATTTGATATAGATAGATATATATGTTTATGCTTTGTGTTAATGATATATATGAATGTATATCTGAACTATGTGAATATGATTAGTGCTTGAATTTGTTAGATTTAATCTACCTCTTTATGATAAGTGCTTAGATACATCAGATCTGAGTGAATGATGTAATCTACCTCTTTATGATAAGTGCTTAGATACATCAGATCTGAGTGAATGATGTGATGCTTTGTTTCATCTGAGAAATATATAGTGGTTAAATATTGATGAACTATTAGTGTTAAGTGCTCTATTAAGTATTACTATCATAGATCTGTGTCCCAGCTAAGGTTTTAGACACCTGAGTCCTGCAACCACCCCTGCCTCTACCTTGGGTGAGACTTCATATGCTTCGTAGGTGTTGTTGAAAGGGCTGGTAGTTAGGGTTTTGTTGGTGCGTTGTTGTAGTGTTGAACTCTGGGTCTGCCCCTATGCCAACATGGGGTTTCTCAAGATATCCCATAGGAGGGTTTTGATCTCCTCCATCATCATAATTATCTATTGAAGATTTCCTTTATTCCTGAGCTGCAAATTGATATTTTTTGTTTTGGTAAGACACTTTTCTGAGAAGTGTTAGGATACCGAGTACTTCTCTCATTCACAAATTTTCCCTGTTATCTATGTTGATCAATGGTGCTAACAACAGTTTCAATATCCTCTTGTTTATTTTAAATTAACAATGCTTGAGGGTTGTGGCTATCATCTTCTTCTTCTCCAAATAGGAAGGTATTATCAAATGAGACACTATAGCTAGCTAATGTCATGCATTTCATAAACAACTGGTTAGGGTCAAATCCTTTGATTTCATCTGCTTTCTTCAAATTAAATTGATCAAATTGAATTGAAAATTCATCAATATTGGTAGTATTTTTCAACATTATCTCTCCAACTTTACATGGTAGAGGAATAAATTGCTTTTTCCTATTTTCATGAAAGAAATGGGCCCAAAATCTATATTGCTTGCATACTTCCAAAAAAACATTTTATCTGAAACATAATACGATAGATACAAGGGTTTTTCACAGGAACAATAAATCTTGATAATGTTGAAATGCTCCATTGCTTCAAATCTCCCTTTCTTGTCCAAGAATGTTGTTTCTTCTAAAGAAAATCTTGATGTTTTTGGTCCATAAATAAGTTTTTTGAATGAGGAAATAAATGCATTGTGCATTTCATAAAAATAATACATAGCCTTCTATTTCCATAAGGCAGAGTGCCACATCTGGACCGGTTCAGTTTTAGAATTGACTTGTTTGGATAAATCCAGGACTTTGAAAACATGATAGTAAGTAATGATGAAGATTAGGTATGAGGACATGTAGAATTTATTAATCTTCCTGGAATTTTCCATCTGAAAAGATAGTTCTTCGGAGATAATCTTTGCCCCATCAAAAATAGTTTTCTCATGAATTGTGAAATGCAAGATATACGAAACTAGTCGGGGAAAAGTAGTTGTAGATTCTTTCCCGACTACTCTGGAAAACAACCATGCCATTTCTCGGTAGGGATTTTCAACAAAATAACCTAGATGTTTGACAGGTCTTATGGAATCATTGTTGGGTCCTCGATATATTCTCGTAGGAGATCCAATCCACCATTTCTCGCCTTTAGGAAGTCCTTATATTCATCCCCTTTGAAGGTCATTATTGGCTTTGGGGGTCTAAGAATTTTCTTGAAGACTGAAGGTGCCCAAGAAATAGGGGACTCTCCTTGTAGCTGAATTATTCCCCGATTCTTATCAAATTGGTCAATGCACCATGGAACTAACTCTTTGAATTCACTGAACTATGGAACATAACCTTCCAGAGAAATTCCTAACGTCCAAATCAGTTTCAAATTCCTCTTTGGATATGGAAATTAGGAGTAATAATTGTATGCTTTTGACCACTAAAACCTTTGATCTTCTCATTCAAATGAGTTTATGGTATCTCTACAGAGGTTTTCCTTTCTTTTAGTTTTCATGCTTAATCAAGTTGGCGGATTAATGTACACTCCTTTTAGAATGTTATTACCAAAGAAAATATTTTCATTATAATGTTCTTTGAAGCTCTTGTTTCAAAGTATGGTTAATATGAATTAAATTTTTAATTGATGAAGAATTTGTTGACGGGCGAAACTGTCCATCCGTCAACTGGGAGAGTGGAACCG
>CBVK0100692177.1:0-11194 GCA_900067695.1 Picea abies | reverse complement strand
TTGATGCACTTGTTTATGGTACAAGTTGATTACAGGTCGGTGCATGGTTGATGCACTTGTTTATGGTACAGGTTGATTACAGGTTGATGCATGGTTGATGCATGGTTCAAATTTATTGGTACAGGTTTACAATGGTATATCTCACAGTGATAGTGTGACAGTGGTTCAATCATTCTACTTCTACTTAAGGGTGGCAGGATGGGGCAAGGACAGGTGGTTGTAGCCACCTTCCGGTTGTAGCCGGAGAACTTTGGGGGTTGTAGCCTCTTTCTGGTTGTAGCCAGAGATTTGGGGAGTTGGAGCTTCCCTCGGGTTGTAGCCTGAGAAACTAGGGGGTTGGAGCCTCCTTCCAGTTGCAGCTGGAAAACAAAGGAAGTTGGTTCTTCCAATGAATGAAATTCTTCAAGACATATAAGAAAAAGCATTCCGTGGTTTTCTCCCGATTTGGGTTTCCACGTAAAACACTGGTGTATTGTTCATGTGTGTGATTGTTTATTTATTACTACTCATTTTTGGATAATAATTTTACATTGATATAACATTTGAAGAAAAAGGATTATAATTACGTTATTACTGATTCACCCCCCCTCTCAGTAATCCAACATAACTTATGTTTAGAACAAGGGAATGGACATTCCATGATGCCCTATCCCCTTCATTGAGGACGATGGGGAAGGAAAAGTTCACATATCATTAAAGTAAGTCATCCGAAACAATGACACTTGAAAAATTTCATCCCTAGGCTAGTCGGGGGTAGCCGATATGAACTCGACATTGCGAGAAGGAGGCGGGTAATATAAAGTACCCATGAGAGGTGGGAACAAACCAATCCCTACATTGACCACTTCAGGCTAAGGGTTATCAATCATCAGGACAGTGGATGCCCCTGATGAAGGGTCAGACCTAGAGAAGGACAAATAGTCAATGGTTACGATTCGACCCTCATGTGGAAACAACAAGACCCAAAAAAATGTGGCAATCACTGCATGCATTTCATTAGTCCAACTCCTTCCTAACAGAGGTTTGTAGTCGAGAGGTGCATTGACCACTTCAACTTTGACACGCATGGTCTTCCCTCATAACTGTACGGGGAAAGAAGGGATGATTCCATGTGGTCTGAAAGAACGATCATCAAAAGTAGTAAGTAGAGTAGGTGACGAAGACAAAACAAGTTGGGAAATGGCCTTCTAAGATGCCAATGACATCACTCAGGTCGAGGCATCCTCATCAACCACTGTATGGAAAATATTTCGAGTAAAATATTTAATGGGGTAATCCACTACTATCTGAAATGCCACGTGATAAGGGAGATGTGGTTTCAAGTCGGTCATATCAAGCATGATCATTATTGGCATAGGGGCAGACCCAAGGTTCAATGCTACAATAGCGCACCAATAGAACCCTAACTACCAACCCTTTTGGCAACACTTGCGAAGAAGATGAAGTCTCACCCATGGTAGAGGCAAGGGTGGTTGCAGGAGTTAGATGTTTGCAACCTTAGCTGTGAAACCTATCTGTGATTACAACACCTTAACAGAGAAATTAGCAGTTATAGTTCACAATATTCACTTCACAGAGAAAACCCTAACTATAGAGCAACACAGTATTCAACCAGATCTAACATATAGATGCACTTAGCATAAGGGAATAGATCAAATCTAGCATTCATTAACATTATTAAAAACTACGCTATTACATCAAATGAATCTAAACATACATTATTTCATTAATCATAGGAACAATAAACAATCACAATGCACAAAGCAACCATAATGCAACATATATGTGGTTCACCCCCACCCTGGGGTTACGTCCACCAACTATTGTTCTCTTTTATTATATTTAGTCAATCAACTACATAAACAGAGCCTCAAAATCCTACTCTGCATATGGAAAGAGATCTATGCACACTTCCCTAGATCCTCCTTCCCCGAGCTAGGTCACAACACAAATCATTTACATAGTTAGTTGCACATATCTCTACAAGTTCTCAACACAGCATACACGAAGCATTTAAAATCTGTACTTCGCACTTAGCATGGTATCAAAAACCCTTCTCCTTTTCCTAAATCCCCTAGAATTCTATTTTTACATTACAAAAAGGGCCTACACATAGGTAGACCCATGGGATGACATCCCCATACCCGTTACATAAGCCCAAAACCCAAAAATCCCTCAAAAGGGACCGAGATCCTGCAATCTCCACTTCAACCTACACTCCACCTTTGAAACCCTGTCGAAGTCCAAAAAGTAGGTCAAACATGACCAAGGATCCTCAAAACTTGTTCAAGGACCAACAGGCCCCCAACACTCACCTTTGACTCATCCCGAGTCACTCTGATCTGGGTAGCTCTGCTTAAAAATCCTCAAGCTTGCCTCGATCTACTTCGACCTATTGCTACACCAAGGCCTCCTGCTCTACAAACTCTTGGATAACTACTTTGTTGACAGGTCCCTCTAAGCATTGTTGAGATGCAGTGATGACCTGTTCTAGTTCTGATCCTCGGTCTTCAATCTCTGCAAATAGTTGACAAGCCTCGTCCTGGATTGGTTGGAGCCTTTGATTCACTTCCATGAATTTTCTCTGAATGGTGTGGACCTGTTGTTGAGAAGTGCGCTATTCTTGGGATCACTTCATCCTCTCGACTGCTGACAGGGGATTCAACTATGCCTGTACTATTTTTTCTTGCTGCTTTTCCTCCTAGAGTTGTGACTCCAGTGCCTTCAATTCAGGATCCTTAGTGGGGCACTCATAAGTCTGGGCACTGTGATCACTTAGCTGTTTACATTCCATGATAAGGGCCTTGATTCTATCAATTGCACTTTGAGAATTTGTTTCTCTTTGATCTTGTACATCCTATGGATTGTTGGGCATTGTTCGTATCTCTAGATCTACGATTCTCTGTCAAAGTTGATGGATAGATTATGAGAGTTGTGCTACTTGATGCTCTACTGGTTCTTCCACTTTTTTCTATAAGCTTGTCACAGAGTGAAGTTCTTTGTTGACTGCTTCTTTGACTCTAAGTTGCTCTGTGAGAAAATTCTCTTTCTCTTGACGGATTTCTTCTTTCTCCTCTCCAAACGTTGTTTGGAGAGAAACCTTCTCTTGTTGCACAACTCGACGTTTATCTATGAATACTTTTTTCACTTGCTTTAGGGCCTCTGTGCCCTGTTATGTTTCTTCTTGTGTGCAACAAAGGCAAGCTTTGGTCACATCAGCTAGTCTACAGAGTCAGGTAGGATCATCTCCCAACTCTGGTTCTTCTAATGGAGGGGGCGTAGTGGATACTGCACGTTTGGATTGAAGGGTCTATTGTACCCCTCTGAGTTCAACCTCATTTACGTCGTACATCTAATATTTCTTGGATTCATGTTTCCACAAGACGTCCTGTGAGGCATCCGCTACAAATGCAATGATGAATTCAAAGTCATCGACCATGAGCATGGTTCGCATTGTGGTTATGCTTGCTCTTGACTTCTTTCATGAGGTAGGTTTTGTGGGGGAAACCTTTCTTTTCTTCGAAGGATAAGACTCATCAACAAGATCCCTAGGTGGTGTTACTTTGCCTTTCTTCTACGGATCTTATTTTCCATTGGTCTCTTCTCCATATACTTCATCATCACCTCCTCATCCGGGTGATACTGAAGCAGTTACATCTGATGCACTGCTCAGGTTTTGTACTTCTTCAGTCTTCTTTGTTCTGTTGGTTCCAGGTGTGTTTTGTTCTTTGTGAGTGGCCTCTGAGCTGCCAATTAGTTTGGGATCAGACATTTCTGCAGGGTTAACAGGGATAAGGAGGTTTTTTGACCAATCCTTATTTATCTCATTGAGGTCCTCCTCTATGAGCTTATAGTATGATTAAAGATCTTCTTTATGCTCATCTGTGTGCGCATTGATATAAATGAAGTGTCGATATATGAAGAACTTCATGAGAGGTCTAAACTGGTGCAGGCTGCTCGACATCATGTGAGGGACATCCCTAATAGCCCTCTTCAACAGGAGATAGTATGTGTGGATTACTGCATTCAACTTCCATTGTTTTCCCATATTGCTTGAGTACCAGAGCATGGTGAACTTCGCAACGAGCAGATCGAACGAATCAATGTCCGGGAAGGTCGCACCTTCTGACATATCCCAAGTAGTAAAAACTATGAGGATCAAGAGCCAAATAAAGTGGAACTCATAGCCCTGATACTAAACTTCATGAAAATCCAATTCCAGTTGGTTGACTAGGTACTTTGCCCAGTTCATCTGGAGTCCTTCTACACATTTTCTAGCGAGGTCAACAATGAATCTTGTGACCTGTGTAGGTTTGTTCTTTCTCACGATATTTCCTGCGATCAACTGGCAGGCCAAGCACATTGTACCATTCTGGATGGAAGCTACATCACCATATGTGTCTTTTATCCTCGATGCCAATGCGTGATCTGTAGCCTTCCTTGGGTAGAAGTCCTGTGGTTCGGGTCCCTGCATGCTCAATCCAGTGATCCTATGGATCAACATTGGATCGACTATGATGTGTCAGTCTAGCCATAGATAGCCACCATGCTAACATTATAGCATGAGATTAACACACACATTAACCTCCTGATGCCTTCCAAAGTGTGGAATCTTCATCACATTCAAGAGGGTGGATTGTGCGAGGTTCATAGTCCATGGATGGGGGATTATTTTTGAGTTCTTCCCCTTCATCCTAGTCAAATACTTGTAAGGAGAGATCATTTTGTAGTTCTTTTGGTCCCATAGGTCGACGTCACTAAATTTTAATATCATGATATTATCATACTACGTTCTAACTGCACATATCCCCTTCAGGAGGTATGCAGTAACCATGGTGTAATGAAAGTCTCTTCGGACATTGTCACAACTCATTATGCCAGCCAAAGGAGGGATGTAGTTGGGTAGGATAGTCAGGATTAACTTCATGTTTTCCAAGTCATCTCGATGCTTGTTTATTTTCTTTGCTGCATGTCGGGATGGTTCGGATCCATGAGAAGTTGATGAGGAGGCTTTCACTCCTCTCGTCGATGAGACTTGAGCTCCAATGGACATTACCTTCTCAGCCATAAGGTCTATTAGAACTTCTTTGATGAATTTATCTATGATGCTGATGTCGTCTAAAATTCATGCTTAGATCAGATAACTCAAGTGGATGAATGAGTGCTCAAAGAAATATAACAAGTGTTGATCTCAATAAACACAATGTGGTAGTAATGCGTTGGCTAGGATAGAATTCGCAAAAGTGTTTTTAGTGCAATAGTCGATGCAATAAGTAGACAACGGTGTAATGGATCTCTCCAATGGATGAGAGTCCTTCATCAATGTGTTTTTGTCCATTGTAGCGTGGCCCCAATGGTCTGATGGCAAGATTTATGGCCATAACTATTGTTCTAACCATTTGGGGCATCAAGCTAACGGTTATAATGATTTGAACGGATTTATTTCTTCACTGTGGTGAAGTGCCAAGTTGGGTTGTTCTAATATCTCAGTGAAGTTCTAGTTTTGCAAACCTTCCTTCTACGAAGTCCCTTCTGGAACATTCTACAACTTTTCTATTTTTTCTCTCTTCTTACTGAGCTTTCTAGCCTTCTTCCCTGTAATCTTGATCTCGGTATTCTTCTTTCCATTCTGATCCTTATCTCCTTTTAGCATAGTAACTTTGTGTTGTTGATGGTATTTCATAGGATTCAAGGTCAATACTTATTCTTTTTCTGGGGTAGGTGCTCTACTCTTTAGTGAGTCTTCTTGTGTTCTTTGAACTTCGACGTCCAAGTTTCTGGTTCTGAACAACTTTGATATGTTCTGTTGTTCTTCAATCAAGTGAGCTATCCTCAGAGTCATGAAATATTTTAATTCTTGCTTCATTTTTTCTAAGAATTCCTCTTCTTTTCTTCTGGCCTGATCTTTCTCAATCCAAGTTTCTTCTAGTAATATAGAAAATGGGGTGATGTTCTTAATAAATTTAACTACCTCAAAATCTTACTTTGTTGTAGTTCCATGGGCACTCGTAGATATTTGGGTGAGTCTTCCACATAGGGTTATCATCTTTCCCCTAAATAATCCTATTCCTCTTAATGAAGGAATCATAGAAGGCTTTCCCAAAATTTCCCAAGTTCTTTCTGTTATGATATTCACCTGTGTTTCCTCATCCAAAACATAGTCAATGTCGAAGTCTCCTATTCTTGTTTTTATGCATTCTTTTTCTTTGAAGATATCTGATAAGTTGATATTTCTGTGATCATTTAGGGTGTCTTTAATTTGCAGAAATGCATTCTTTGATTCTCTCCGGGGTTCTTCCATGGTCTTAGTTTCTTAATATTCCTCAAGGTTTTCTTGTCTCATATGCATTCTTTCAATCTTAGCAATCATCCTAGGAAAATCCAAAACTTCATGATCCATAGCTTGACAACAAAGACAACTAGGTATTTTACCAGGGCATTCCTTAGCAATATGTCCCAGTCTTCTGCAATTATAACAAAGGTTTAATCTTCTTTTCCTTTGAAATGATCCCCAACCTTTCCTGTATTGCACACTAGGATCATAGTAGCTAACCTGAAAAAAATTCTTTGTAGGGTCCTGCATCCATTTGTTAGTCCAAACATTCTTTCTATGAATAGGAATAACATATCTTTCATTATTTCTATCATATCTACTCATATCAAACCTTCTTTCATCTAGTTGTGCCCTATTTTTCAAGCTAGGACAAAATTTATCAAACATACCTAGATCCATACTTTTGAAACAAAAATTTCTACTTATCTTACTTTTCTCAGAGCACAAAGCTTTCAAATCTTAAAAATTTTCACCGTTCTTACCTCTAACAAAGCGCAAAGCTTTAAGATCTTACCTCGTTTCTTCAGATATGACTTTTCTTCTTAGATCAGAGCTTCACAAGTCGAGTAGACTACTACACACTAAAGCAACAAATCTGCACACAGAGATTTCTTTTCTTCAAATCCCAGCAATCATAGTTTCAGGTCTTGACAAAGGAACCATTTATTGGCATATGGGTAGACCCAGGGTTCAACACTACAAAAACACACCAAAAAAACCCTAACTATCGACCCTTTTGACAACACCTACGAAGCAAGTGAAGTCTCACTCAAGGTAGAGGTAGGGGTGGTTGCAGGACTCAGATGTCTGTAACCTTAGCTGGGACACCGATATATGATTACAACACCTTAACATAGCACTTAGCAGTTATAGTTCATAGTATTCACTTCACAGAGAAAACCCTAATTACAGAGAAACACAATATTCAACTAGATATAACATATATACACACTTAGCATAAGGGAATAGATCAGATATAACATTCATTCACATTAATAAGAACTAAGCTATTACATCAAATGCATCTAAAAATACATTACTGCATTAATCATAGGAGCAATAAACAATCACAATGCACAAAGCAACCATAATGCAACATATACATGGTTCACCCCCGGCCTGGGGCTACGTCCACCAACTCTTATTCTCTTTTATTATCTTCGCTCAATCAACTAAATTCACAAAGCCTCAAAATCCTACTCTGCATATGGCAGGAGATCCATGCACACTTCACTGGATATTCCTTCCCCGATCTAGGTCACACCAAAAATCCTTTACATAGTCTCTTACAGTCACTTGCACTTAGCCTTGCAAGTTCTCAACACAGCATGCACAAAGCATTTACAATATGTACTTAGCACTTAGCACAGTATCAAAAACCCTTCTCCTTTTCTTCCATCACCTAGACTTCTATTTACACATTACAAAAGGGCCTAAGCATGGGTAAACCCATGGGTTGACATCCCCATACCCGTTACATAAGACCAAAACCCAAAAATCCCTAAAAAGGGGTTGAGATCGCGTGATCTCCACTTTGACTTGTGCTCTGCCTTCGACAGCTTGTCAAAGTCCCAAAAGTAGGTCAAACATGACCAAGGATCTTCAAAACTTGGTCAAGGGCCAACAATCATTCCTGGATTATAGGTCTCAAAAGATCCCAAAGCAGACAACAAAACCTTTCTTTGCAAAGGGCAGCTATGGAGGACCTCCAAAGAAGACATCACATAAGAGGTTTGTGACAAATCCTCCACCATAGAGTAATTATGGTCGGCCCTCACATTCAGATTATGGGAAGCTTTCTTGAATGCAACTTTCAAGATTTGTTTCATTGTTTCACCCATCGTCTTCTAAATATGGAGAGGACTAGACAGGATTACAACTTCCTTAACCTTTTTAGCAGTTTCCGACATTCCGTAATCATGTGCTCTAGTTTCTATGTAGATGTCACCTTTCATCATATAAAGGTTCTCAACCGAGGGATTACTAGAATATGGAGGGGGTCCCTGACTTCCCCCATCCATGCTCATAGAGGCTTGAGTCACATTTTTCCCATGTGGAAATGGGTTTTTAACACAACAGGTTGTTTTTGTGCCAATAACTTCTGGGCCTCTGCAAGCCGAGGGCACAGGTGAGTTATATGGTCCTTTGTGCAAAGGTTGCATGTACACATCGACTTTATCTTCTTTGTGTTTCCCCTGACAACATTGTTTTTGGGTTTCTTATCCCCCTTATGATGATGTTATGATGATGGAAAATCAAACTCTTTACCAAGAACACTTTCCTGAGAAAAGTTACAGTTGTCTTCTTCCAGAACTCACACTTTTGAAACATGTTCGCAGGCTACTTACATATTCTCCTACGAGAATGCCTGATTCTCGCAGGCCACCTTAAGCTGGGGTGCAAACTTCTCACACTGTACTCATTGTTAGGGTGCGAACATGCTCTTAAAGGGGAAAAAGATAAAAATCTTGAACCTTCTAGAAGGGAATCTTCTAGAAGGATGAGTTGGCTTTCGAATGGTTATTCAGATGTTGGCATTCCAGATATCTTGGGATCATTCCCTATCCAAGTAACGAATCTATCTTCTCTTATATATTGAGGAGATTGCTCATGGAAAGGGTTAATTTAAGTGAAGTTAAGCAAGCAGCAAGGGAGCAAGAGTTTGATTAGAGAATTAGTGCAAGACTGTATGGAGGACTGATGCTACAACAGCTAGAGACAACAGCAAGGTCATCACAAGTGGTTGATTTTCTTCATGCATGAGCAAGTGTGTGTGTCAGAGCTAGGAGCCATCGAAAGGAGACCTATGACATCAAGGCTCAGGTTGTAATTTTCACTTTCAATTAATCCAATACAGTAATATGTCCCTTTCCCATAAAGATGATGTCACTTTATTACATAACTCCTTGATCATATGTATAGACTAGTTATTGAATATATTAATCTGCCTTTACTTCGATTGGTTCGTTCTGTCGTGATTTGAATGGGACGAGAGAATTGGAGCAAAGATTGAAACAACGGAGATCTAAGGAAAGCATTCATAAGGTATGTCCATAATCCTCATCTCTCAATTCATTCAATAGTCTAGATCTAGGGAAAGTGTATTATTCTGTCTTGTTTTGTTCTAGATACCAGGTGGATCTAGGGAGATCGGTTTGTGTCCGCACTCACGGATTTATCCTATAACAAAATTGGTGACTCCACTGGGGAACTATCCCTTTTTCTTTATGGTTTTTTGGATTTTCTGTGGCCATTTGCTCTGTTTGCATTTTTTCCTTTGATTTGTCAGTCTCTGAGTCCTCAGGACACCCTGAGAGACCTTCTGGGTCTATAAGCCAGTTGGAATTTTACTTGTTTTTTCAAAATTTTCTTTAGTTTTAGGTTTTCTCACACTGTGTCCATAGACAGCCTACGAGAACCTTGAAGGTTTGCACTCTGCATATATATTCCAGTGCGAACAATTCGCATGTTGCATCAAAGTGGCCTGCAAGAACAATATCTTCTTGCATTGTGTTCCACACTGGCCTGCGAACAGATTTTTTGAAATTTTTGAATTCAAGTTTTGACTTTATCAATTTCTCATATATGTTGATTTACACCTCTTTGGCTTACTGAATCAGTGACTTACATATCTTTTTCTCTAGTTGGCTTGCTGGAACTGATCTAGGATTTCTAGGTTTTTCTTGCCTTTGAAGCTTGACTTTCATTTCTTAGCTCTTGTTGGTATTTTCATTCTCTCTGACTTTTGGAGTTGAGTGTATCTGACTGGCTGAGAACCAGGGATTGGTTGAGAGTTGAGTGTTTGGTGTTTCTCTTGTGCTTGTTGGTTCGAAAGGACAATTTTTTATTTGCATTGAGAAGCTCCTTGGTTTGCTTTTGCTTTTGCTTTAATTGAAAGTATTGGATTGGGTTGTTTGTTTGGGTCTTTATAATTTGGTTTTCTTTTCTCATTAATCAGAGTTCTTCTTGGAAAGTGAAATGCATGTTTTCTTTCAATTTTTTGTTTTTGCCTTTTTGCGAAAACATTGAAAATCAAATTTTAAGAGTATTGAAGTTTTGAAAAAGACATATGGAACTTGCTCATTGATACATGATTGTTGGCATTGGCATCTGAAAGGAAATTGAGCATTGCATTTGCATTTTAGTATTGATATTGATTTGGAAATTGTTCTCTCTCTCCCATAACTTGGATTCATCGAATGAAAAGAATTATATTTCATCATATCCTTGCATTATTTGGGTCAGAGTCACACATCATGAGTTTCATTTCCGTTACCTTTGAGTAAACAACAGCCTATAAAAACATTGCGTAATCTTAAAATTCATCTAGTAACTCTTTTCTAGGGCTCTTTTACACCAACATTTAGTTAGGCTAGTTCTTTGGAGTAGGAAGAGAGACACACTCTCCAAAAGCTCAAAAACACACAATAGTATCTTGAGTTAGGGAGTGTTAAATTCCATTGGCAACATATTGTCCTGGGAAGCCTTTCTAATACAAGGGTCAAGCATTAGGTCACATTGGTGTTGGCAGAGTTACTAACCCTACTTTGCTGACATCGGTGTAGAGATTGCACATATTACGGGGGTCACTCTGAGGTATACCCACAATTATGAGTGGAAGCCTTTGAGTTGATTTCAGGCTAGATACCCTACCTTTGCGTGTGGATCGGACTGACGATTGTTTCCCCAGGTTGTACTATTATTTGTGGTGACCTTAGTGGCTTATCTCTCTAGGTTATTACCCAAGGTGACTGTGGAGGGGAAAGTCTTCATGGTACCTGGAATCGACGTTGATCAAACTCACTCGGGCTCCTTGGAGGGTATACCCACGATTATGTGTGGGAGCTTGCACCAGGGTGT
>CBVK0100692176.1:0-11194 GCA_900067695.1 Picea abies | reverse complement strand
GCTCTTCCGATCTCACGAATTCTAGGTGTAATGATTAAGACTGATTTTGACCTAAACATACTCTGGATTTCTGAACTAGAATACTTAGTAAGTAACATAACTCGAAATTGCATTTGGGATTTAAGGGAATAGTTCAAATGTTATTAGACATTAAGACTGATATTAATACCAAATAGGTATGAATGATATTAAATGTGCAAGTGATGCACATGTATGATGTAAAAGTACATGTAAACTAAAGGCATAATATGGCTACCTTGATGAGTGATATGTGAGGCAAGAATTGCACTTGCCAAGATTAAATGAATACCATGGATGCATGGATGACTCTATTCTAACGAGTCATGAAAGTTCTGTTTGAAATGATAACTTGAGGGGAATGTATCCCATTCCCTCAGGAAAGAATCATATAGATAGATGAAAGAGTAAATGAGAAAAGATGCTTTGTTGTCATGATAAGAGGAAAATTATTATGCCTTTGAGGATCACATGAGAAGGATTGTGAAAAATCCTGGGTCGACTGATTTTAAAGTAGAGATGTATGTGGGATGTGAAATATACCTATGACAACTACACGCAGGATTATGATTATGCATATGGTTAAGTATCTCATGGATGTAAGTTAACAAAACAAGGAAAATGTGTAGATACATAATATAGATGCATAACAAAGATGCATGTTTATATTCCTTATGGAATATTTGGTAAACAACTGAAGCTAACTCAAGGTTGAGGCCATCACAGATAATCATGGGTACACAATAAGAAAGTTGCATGCTGAAGGAGTTCCTTGTGGAGGAATTGCGTGAAGACTTTGTCAGGAGAACATAGTCACAACCTTAATGATTGTTGAGAATTAATGAATAGAAGACTAATAAATGAGTATGTTTGATTGAATTGGCTTGTTGAAGCCAAGTTAAGAAAAGGAAGTGAGGCCTTAGAAATAACTTAGTTGGACTGAAAATCCAGGGCTGTGTAGAAGGATTTGGACCAAGGGAGAATTCCTTGACTCCTTCCTGGTTGATTGTTGTATTTATTTGGTACGAGAGGTTGATTTACTAATGCAGGTAAATGTTTTACATCATAAGGATTATGGCTACATGACTGTAGAAAGAATTGAAAATTGGTTGTGTTTCATTCGTGGAAACATCAAGGACAACGTGAAGAAGTGCATCAGGATATGCTAGGACATATCTGAAAATGTTTTGTTGAAGTGATACATACATTTTTACCTTGCCTGACAATTAATATCATTATGATGTATGACATGTGTAGAAAGGAATTAGAACTATTGAGAAAGACAGTTACCAATGAGGGACAACCTCAAGCAAATGATGACTATGAGAAGGTGGTTGTTAAAAGATCATTGAAGGGAATTTAAAATTCCCCACAAAGCACCATTGATGAGATAATATCAGGGAGGGTTCTAGAAGCGAGAGCAGGTATAAAAATGTCCATACCTATGTGGCATAAGGCATGCATGAATTTGGTAAGAATCCCTTTTGAAAATATTTCATTATCTTAAAGATATGCAATTAATTTTGAGTGGTTGTTGTATGCTATTGCTACCCCATGCAAGGTAAGATTTAGGAAAGAAGAATATGAACAATAGAGAGAGGAGGTCTAGGCCAGTCAAGGATGAGTTATAACCCTTGCAAGAAAATGCATGAATAAAGAGTACCATGGGTACAATGACCAATCTAGGGAGATTCAGAATAAAGGTGCTCATAGTTAGCACAATGCATAGAATCAATTTGAGGAAATGCATGTTTGCATAAAGGGAAGACAATGAATTTTCCATCGAGGAAGAAGGAATTTCCAATACTTTAATTACATTGTATAGGTATTAAATAAAATAAAATTTGGGTGGCCACGAGTGTTGGCACCCTGGTTACTAATGAAGGAAGAATGCTTGGGTGCATTCAAGAGAAACTTATAGTTTCACATGTGCTGATTTGGGATCATGATCATTCTATAGTAGGAAGTACAATCCTGTTGCAATAATAAACGAGAATGAATAATCCACATGGTGAAAAGGTTGGTTGAACTCCAAAACTCCATGGAAAGATGCTTGTCATAAGTATGGTAAACTTGAAATCAATACAAGGGTGCATGGTAAGTGAATGTGGCCATGGATATTGGCCCCTTGGATTTAATTCACTTAATGTTGAACTACATTTTGAAAGGTTTGGTATGTTGAAAAGATGCATAGGTAAGGAATGAGGTTCCTTTCATGTTTTTGTAGATGTAATTTGAATGTTAGCATGCACAATTTAAGAATTACTTGTGATGTCATTGTAAAGGTGAAATGAAAATATATGTGCATGGGAAACTAACAATTTGTTTGGTTGATTGAAGTTGAAAGTGCAGGAAGAAAAGAGCCTTGGATATGGTAATGTTGTAAGTCCATAAGGAAGACCAAATTTCCTGCTGAGACAAACTATGAGGAATGGTATTTTCATTTTTGAGCAAACAAATTTGATTGTTAGTAGGCACAGTTCCAAATTTTTTTTTGAACCACTGGAAGCGTGCAATGAAAATATAAAGTGCATGAAAACTAACAATTTGTTTGGTTGAGGAATGTTGAAGTTGCAAGAAGAAAAGGGTCTCGGATATGGTAGTGTTATAAGCCCATAAGGAAGACCAATTTCCTGTTGAGACAGACTGCTATGGGAAGAAAAACCCAATACTTGTGAATTCGGTTCCCGTGTGGAACAGATCTGAAAAGAAAAATGTGGAATTTGGAAATCTGTGGGTGACAGATTTGTAGTAAAATTCTGAAATTTAAATTTATGATGATATCTCATAATTTTTGTATACTTGTGATACAAGTAAGAAAAAAAGATCTGCGTAGGGAGGAAAGATGAAGGCTGTCAAACTGAAAAGCATGAAAGAGGCTACTGTTGAGACATGAGAACCATGTGGTAAGCCATGATCACCCTAGAATATGTTGTGTTGTGGTAACACAAGCCAGAGAGATGCCTCGACAGAGCAAGTCTGAGGGACGCCTCAATTGTAAGACTCAATGAAGTCTCTGGAACTCTTCCTCTGTGAGAAAGCCTTGGCAAGGAAAGATGGATCACTAGAGGGACTGTATAGAAGATAAGGGGATGCTTGAGCCTGGGCCTGGAGGGTGACTGACCACAAGGAAGAGGAGACTTTGATCATCCTTGTAAACTATTGATTGGGATCATGCACACAAGGGGTATGTCCAGGGAAAAAAGTAATCCAAGAGAACAAGACAACCATGTGGATGCAAATCCATGAACTGGATATATAAGTACTGTGCTATATTATGAATTTTTCCTCTTGAATTTTGCACAACAACAATTGCTTTCACATGAAATTATGATTAATATGCTTGCTGTCCCAAAATTTTGAAGGAAACTGATGAAGGAAAAGAGTATGGAAAGGACTCAACCAAGAAAGAGGATCCATATTTTTGAAGTAACTAAATGAGAAAAGGCATGACAGGTGTTACTGAGAAAGAAAACTGAGGATGATGTTCCTTTAAGGGGGAGGGGATTGTAACGCCCTTGTTTGCCCCCAACTTGTAATTAATATTTTATCATGATCACCATGCTGTGACATGGGAACAATGTAAATGTATTATTGTTTATATTGCCAATGACTAAATGTGGGGGTGAAGCCTTGAAGTACTGGACATGATATCACTAGAGGAAAGAAATGGGAAAACTATGGAGTGGGTTCATTATGTCAAATGACCTCAAATTTCCTTTTGATGAGGATAATAAACCTCCTCCGATTCCCAAGGATAGGAATCAATTAATGAAGAAAGGACCAGTGGTTGAACCATCAACCACCCCATGAATGGAAGCACGGTCTAGCTGAATAATGCCATCCCAAAAGTACCATAAGGTCCTGCAAACCCAGGCCGACTCGAGTTTCCTTATGACAAAAGGAACATGATAGGAAGGGGAACCTTCCCAAGGAAGGGTGTACGTGAAAGGCATGCATAATATACAGAGAAGAGAGGAGAATGCGAGGAGCTCTCCATTTGAGAATGAGCAGAAGACCGCGAGCTTGATGCTAAGGGAGCATCTGATAAACCTCACAGAAGTTGTGACAGAGAAAGGATCTCTGAAAATTGGCATAAATTCCCTAGTGATATCATGACTTGGCACGGGGGTGGCCAGAGCGCTAAGAATGAATTCCTCTGAGCCTATGGTTTGGTGTAAAGGTGAACACCCACAGTTAGTTAGTTTGCTGCAACCTGTAATAGATAAGTATTCTCATATCCCCTATAATTGAACAACAACTGCAAATTAAAGTTTTATATCTTATGAATGTTTCAGGGATGTGGATGTTTGCTTGATGATTAGAGTGTGTCCCTTTATATTTTCTTGATTGTGTATTTAAGAAAGTAAGGAACTATATGGGTTGTAAATGTAAATGTTTGAGCCCTGCAATGGCTCAAGTTTAAGCAAATGAACTGTGAGTTCGTCAACCTTGGGCACAATTTATTGTATGCATGTCGATACTCCCAGCTGTTTTGAGTGTCCTAGAAAAAGGAGTGTGTTAAGATCAGGAGAAAGAGCACAAAGCACACGCCAATGCCTAAGTATTTCAGAATTGACGAAGCTAAGGAAGGATAATGAGATTTAAGTCTCGAAAGGGAATATCCTTCCGTTTGGAAGACGAGTGGATGAGATCCGTTTGGGAGGATCCAATGTCTGTCGCGACCGTTGGATTTGGATAAGGAGATCAAGCGTTAACTCCTCGACTCCTTCAATCTTCACGAGTTTGGTGAATTTTGGTATTCGTCGTGAGGGAGGCAGATCCTCCGAAGTCCTTGAGCCTGAAGTTAATCTCGGTCGTAGATCTGAGGATGCCTGGGAACTATCCCAACCGTCAGATATATGATGTAGTCAACCTGGTGTTGACTGCTTCAGGAAGACATGGGCGTTGTAACGTCAAAACCCTCGAAATTTGGAGTCACGAAGTAATGGGGACCGTGGATCTATGGATCCTTCGGGACCGTTCTTGGTTGTTTGATCAAGGGAATATGTGTGTCATGTTGAAAGCACGTGGGGATCCACGTGTTGAGTAACGACGTTTCCATGTGTGGAGGCTACGTGGCAGTAGATTTTGGGGTCCGTAGGTTTGACACTCCAGAGGAATTTGGACGAAGTCTTCAATATGTGAAGATTCCTAAAGTCACAAATGATGGCGTAAATCTCTGCCATCGATATATAGGGGATGCGTGGTGCTAGATCCTTTAGTTCGAAGACTTGGCACTGTGAGGGATTTGAGGTGTGGTGTGTCTATAAGCTTCGAATCCTGAAGTGATGAGAGTCGTTGATCCAAGGACACTTCAGGACTTTTTCTGATCGTCAGATCTAGGCCGTGGTCAACCTGACATTGAACAACTCGAGGAGCAAAGAGGATTTTGCATAGAAAAACTCTCAAACGCCGAACTTATGAAGTAACAGACGTCGTCGATCTAGGGATTATGTGGACACACCTTGGCCGTGAGATTGAAGGACTTGGAAGGTTACCATTTCGTAGTGACGTGGAATAGTGATGTCATCCAAGGTGTCGTGGACCCTTGATTAATGTGCCACGTGTCCCCTGGATTCAAGAATTTTACATGCCCTATAGGCCCATCAACATGTGACACATGTCATCTCTGTATTTCCATGTATTACACCTGACACTCACCTCTTAGTCCATTTGTTGGGAGGAGCATGAGGGACCCACCTGTATTTTCCCTTGTATCTAATACAATCACCACGTGCGAGAGTTGACCCTTCAGGAGTCTGAGACTTCAAGACTTTGGAGGTTTGGAGTGTAGTGTCGAGGTAAGTTAAAAGGCTCAAAGGCCAGTGCCATGTGGAGAGATTCCGGGACTTCAAGAGTCCGGGAATTGGGAACTCTAGGAGACTTGGGATGCTAGAACCTATGCTCCCAAAAAGGGCCAAAGGCTAGGGCTATGTGGAAGTACCACGAGAGTTTGGGAATTCGAGAATTCAGAGGACATCTGTGCAGAAAAGAAAAGGGACGTTCAACGCCAAAGCACCAAATGCCGAATACTCCTCTAGCCTGTGTGTTATATAAGGATTAAGTCTCGCCGTTGGATTGAAAAGTGAACAAACCTTCCCATGGATGTAGGAACTTGGGGATGGTATGAATGAGGTGGAGACACATGGCCCATGTCTGATAAAGTCCTAAATAATTTCGGGAGGCCGTAAACTACAACCCAGAGCTCGGATTTGAGCCTGTCAGCAGTTGTTAGAATGCTATTGGTGAGTAGAAGAGGATGAATACCTCAGACAGAGGATTCAAGATGTTTAAGAAAAACAAAATTATGATGCCCCATCCCTAGAAAGGGTACTCAGGGGTCGGGTGTGTTACAAATTGTGTCAATAAAAATATACTGGAAGGCACATCATCGAATGTGGAAACAAATGAGGAAAATAATTATGATCATCCTAAAAAAGAAAACTATAAATAGCGAATAAACTATCTATAAATACCGAATAAACTACCAGTTAGCACAAAATATACATATACAAAGTTAGCAAAGAATCATTATGATCATTATGATCATAGATACAGAGTTAGATACAGAGTTAGCACAAAAGAAAACTATAACTAGCAAGTAAATATCGAATAAATTATCAGTTAGCACATAAGATATTGGAGGCTTGCTAGACACTGGAGGACTCCATGGAGTTATTGGAGATCATATATACCGAGTTCTAAATTGGCCATAGATTTCTAAATTGGCGGATTGGCTAAAGATTTGTATACCATATATAAATATTTGAGGAAATCATATGAAAATTTTAATAATGTTGGGAAGGCCCGTGTGTTGGGTATAGAGAAATCCATTCAGAAGGCAAAGAATTTAAAGCACTACTGTTGGTGATGGAAAAAAGAATTGGTGGAATCAACTCCTGCGAAGTTCATACACATTACTGAATGTGGAAACAAATGAGGAAAAACATTATGATCGCCCCCAAAAAGGAAACTATAACTAGCGAATAAACTATCTATAAATAGCGAATAAACTATAAGTTAGCACATAAATTGGTACAGAAGATGAAGACTTGCTAAACAATAGGGGAGTTTATGGAGATATTAGAGATCATAGATACAAAGTTCAAAATTGTTGGATCGGCTAAATATTCACATACTATGCATAATATACATAAATATTTGTGGAAATAATATGATCTTAAATTCATCCGCAAGATTTGTTGGAAATAATATGATCTCTAAGCGAGGAAGAAACCTAAGGGAGAACCCTAATGTTACCATAACCATTAATCGATTCAGGTATACTAAACCATTAATATATAAGTCACAAAGAAACTCACTCTTACAGATCTATACACATTTTATTTTACAATTACTTTATATATGGTTTTAGCCCTTAATCAGAATTTTTTTTTTTGATGAAGCGTTTGACTGAAGCAACATCAATGATGGAGGGTTAATCCAATAAATAGGTGAGATGATAAATTTAATACAAGTTAGATTAAACCCATTAACAATTGAGTTACAGTGACTAACAAAAAAATATATGTAATAAACATGGCAATTTGGCAAATACAAGCATGAGGGTCAAACTGGTTAAGCCAGAGATAGATCCATCCACAGACAGCTGGGTTAAAGAAAGTGATGATAATATAAATTAATAATCACAACAGGCACATCATAGTTAAAGGGAGAGAGACAACCATCAATACACACCTGGAGCACGAGTTTGGAGTAGAGATTTATTTTTCTGAATGAGCAACAACTTCCTTCCATATTAGAATGCTGAACGAAAACAATGTAATGAAAATAGTTTAGAATGATGAAACAAAACAAGGTAATGAATAAGATTTCTCTCACAACAGAGCAAAGATTGGAGGAAATATTGCGTTAAAAGAAGCCATACAATTTATACTATTACTGAGAAAGATCATGGAGAAAAATGAGAGAGATCACCGGTTTCCTTGAGCCAAAAATCTCGGTCGCCTTTCCCTTGAAGATGTTTTATCCAACATATGATCCAAATGCCTTCAATGTTGTCTAGCCTCCTCCTCTATCAAAAATAAACATTACCGACGAGTGACTCAAACATCCTGAATCAGACTCAAACCAACTGAGACTCAGAGCACACAAATAGACAACCACACATGCATACCAATCCAAACCATAGATAGAGGAGGAGGAGGAGGAAAATGTTGAAATAGGGTTAGGCTTGATATATATGGCTTTTCTTCCACCTCCCTTCAATGAATAAATACATTTTTTCCTCTACCTTCCTCTCTTGAACCATCGATCCCTTACAGAGAGACAATTTTCACTCTCTCTCTTCAGTCACCTGTTCAAGATGTTTCAATTTACATATAGGATTATTTGTGCTTTTTTGAAATAGTGATGTTTTTCAGTTTCGATTTGGTACAGTTTAGAATTTACCACTATTTTTTTTTGAAATAATGATTTTTTCAATTTCTATTTGGTATCGTTTAGAATTTAGCACTATTTTTTTTTTTAAGTTGTTCATGGCGTGATAGGAGAGAGGTCTCATTCAAATACTTGATTTTTTCAATTTATTTTTAGTACTATTTAGAATTTAGGATCACTAGGAACCTTATGATAATTTTTGAAATAATGATTTTTTCAGCTTCTATTTGGTACCGTTTAGAATTTAACACTAATTTTTATTTTTTGGCATTGTTCTTAGAATGTGTTGTTCATGGCTTGCTAGGAGAGAGGCTGCATAAGTTCTTCTTTATCTCATTCAAATACTTGATTTTTTCAATTTATTTATGGTACTATTTAGAATTTAACACTAATTAATTGTTTTATTTTTTTGGTTGTTCTCATGATGCATTATCCATGCGTGTTGGTAGAGAGGTTGGGTAAGTTCCCAATGATTGAGGGATTGAAAAAAAATAGAAATTTCTTCCTTCCGTTCTTCAATGAAGCAGGGTTCGAATAACAACAACATTGACAATTTATTTCCTTGCTTGATGTATTTTTTAGTGTGTGTATGGCTGAAAAATTTAGAATGCTGAAAGAAAAAAAGGTAATGAATCGTATTTCTCTCACAACATAGCAAAGATTGGCATTAAAAGAAACCATACAATTTACACTATTACTGAGAAAGATCATGGAGAAAACTGAGAAAGATCACCGGTCTCCTTGAGCCAAAAATATCGATCGCCTTTCCCTTTCCCTTGAAGATGCTTTATCCAACAAATGATCCAAGTGCCTTCAATCTTGTCCAACCTCCTCTTCCATCACACATAAACACTACTAAATCAGAAATCTTGACTCAGACTCAAGCTAATTGAGACTCATACCACACAAAAAAACAACCACACATGCATACCAGTCCAAACCATAGATAGAGGAGGAGGAGGAAAATGTTGAAACATGGTTAGGCTTGATATATATAGCTTTTCTTCAACCTCCCTTCAACGGATATATAATTTTTCACCTCTACCTTCCTTGTTAAGCCCTAAATAATGGCTCATTACCCCTTAATTAGGGAATATTATATTAGTAATGTTATTTTATTTATGTCAGCTTTAGTCCATTAGTTGTAATTATACCTCCTAGTCTATTATACCTCCTAGTCTCCTATATATACCAAGGAGACATTTTCATTTTGAATCATCTTGTAATTGTAAATTTATGTGGGCATAAGGAGGTTGCCCCATTGAAGAGGCTTATTATCTGATTTTTTCTCTTTTTCAAGGCATTCAATACTTATTCTGAGGTTTTTCTATGCTATATTGATATTTGGTTCTTAACATATGGTATCAAAGCTCAAGGTCGTGGGATTTCGCTTCTACATCTGAGACACCTTGGATTTTTTGCTATAATTTTTTTTCTACAATGTTTCAGAAGGAACTACTTGGAGGATATTTAGTAGACGGATCAAGGTACGTTGGGTTAAAATTTCATCTCCTGAGGCCTTATACTTTTGGAGATACAACCTGTGAAAGATAGGGTTCTGGAATCAACTTGAACTGAGTCATTGCATAATTTTCTCTATAAATTTTTTTATGTAACGTTGCAGACCTTGAACTCCAAACGATATTCAAAGAAATTCGTAAGGTATCTGTGGTAAAAATTTCAGCTTCTGGGTCATCTTAAATTTGTAGATACACCCTGTGGAAGATAGGGTATCTGACTAGTCCTATTGACTAGTCTCAAGAAGGTGTTCTAGGTAAATCAATCATAACTTCTTTCTAGAGTATCCAAATTGAGTGGGACTAGTTTCATTGGATAGTGGATAGTATGTAGTATTTCTAGTACGAGTTTCATAATTTTATATCATTTATGTTGTGCGAGGCACGCTATACAAGTGATATCTCCTGGAAAGGATAAAAATCAACAAGTTGTAGGGAAGTTACCATAAATTCCACTTGGCACATCCAATTTTGATCAGACCTATGGCATTGCAGAGAAGAAATATCATAGAACTACAAAAAAGAAAGTCTCATACCCAGAAGGGCCAAAACTTTGGAGATACAGTAGAAGAAATATTGTCTAGCAGACCACCTCAAAATCAAGGTTCAAAAGTGATACTTGACCAACATGCCACCCAAAAAGGGAACTTCCACACCAAATAAGCCTCCAGAAAATTCTAATTGGAGTCTTGATGAAGGTGAAGAAATGCGTAGGGACATAAATGATTTACAAAAGAAGACATTAACAAAATATGAACTACAAGAGATGGACGCTAAGTTGGAGGAAATAAATACTAAGATGGATGGTTTAAAAGAGGAGATCATGAAAGGATTGAAAAATTTCGTAATAGAGAGGACACATGAATGTGAAAATGTATCCCATGAAATTAATGACGAGGACACAAGGAAGTTGAATCAAGAATGGATAAACTCTAACTTTGGGTTGAAGACCAACCACGCTCCTAAGATCGATATGAGAAAGTTTGATGGCAAGGACCCTATCACATGGATACTTCAGATGGAGCAATTCTTTGATATACATAATGTTCCACATACACAAAAGGTATGAATTTCTTCTTTATATTTATAACCCAATCAATTTGTATGGTATAGATTTCTTTGTTCTCGTAAATCACTCGTCACTTGGACAAATTTCACGGAAGAAATGATAGCACACTATGTGGATACAAGGAGCAATACCTTTTTTATCCAATTGATAAATCTCAACCAAAAGGGTTCAGTTACAGAGCACATTG
>CBVK0100692175.1:0-11194 GCA_900067695.1 Picea abies | reverse complement strand
GGTGACTTGTGAGAGGGGACCTTTTAATAGACATCTTAACCTTGCCTTCTTAAACCCCCAGGTCACCGGGGATGTCTCCCCTGGGCCATCAACCCTAAATACAAAGAGGCATCCTATTGAGGTGACAGTGATAGGATAACCTCAAGTTATGTCAATTTGATGCCCATTAACCTTTCCTTTGATCAAAGTACAAATTGTGCGATAACATAAACAGAATTGCTCGCTAATTCCCATGCCTCAAAAATGAGAGACATTCTCTTCTTTATGTTCTCCCCAACATATCGTCTAACTGCAGCAAGCAAACTTGATGTTCCCCTTAATTTCGAGCTTGACTCTAGTGTTTTGTCAGAGGTCTTCCAGGACTTAATTGTGGAAATCGGACTGGCAAATATTGGTGGTGGCATTAGGGAATTCTCCAATTCTTTAATCCTCTCCTTTAAATTGGCGTTTTCAGCCTCCATCTCATCAACTGACATCTTAAGAGATTCCCATGTAACTTCATGGATACGTGCAATTTTAGAAGGTGACACCCCGTTGAGATCTAACTCTGAGTTAGATTTTCTTTGAATCTTTTTATTTTTTGAATGAATTCTTTCAAAGATTAATTTCTCGGTACTTCTATCAAACATAACATTATGTACAGTCAAAAATTCGTCCTCAAAGAAGATTGGTTCCCGTGTCGCCAATTCAAATGCAATTTCCCGGCTTTCTTGAAGTCTTTGCTCTTCATCGAGAAACTATGTCTTCAATATTGGTGTCGAAATCCATATCTTCAAGAACAACTTCATCTTCAAGTGCGAACTCCTCTACTTCTTGTTGACCGGCTTGTCTTTTTCTCTTAGTAACCAGAAGCTTATGTGGTCGCTCCAAATCTCCTTGGGAGGGTTTTGATCACCTCCGTCATCAGAATCATTAACTGAAGACTTCTTTTGTTCTTGTGTTGCTGCTTGAGAATTTTTTATTTGTGGGACGCTTCTCTGACATACATTAGGAGAACAAATACTTCTTTCATTAATACCTCTTCCCCTTTGTCTGTTTTGGTTTGTGGTGCTTATGATAGTCTCGATATCTTCCTGTTTCTTTTCAATAAATACTACTTGAGGATCCCGGTTGTCACCTTCCTCCTCTCCAAACAAAAGTGAATTAGCAAGTGAAACACTAAAACCGACAGTTGTCATATGATCCATGAACAAGTGATTGGGGCCGAACCCCCTAATTTCATCTCCGAACTTTAAATTATGATGGTCAAAATGCACTACAAATTCATCAATACTTGAAATACTTCTCAACAAAATTTCCCCAACTCTCCAAGCTAAAGGAATGAATTGCTTCTTTCTTTTTTCATGAAAGAAGTGGAGCCAAGACCTGTATTGTTTGGCAACTTTCGCAACAAACATTTTATCAGATACATAATACGGGAGATAAGGGGTTTTCTCACAAATGGTAAATTTTGATAACACTATAATGTTCCATGGATTCAATGCTTCCTTTTAGATCCAGGAAAATCTCTACTTCGAAAGATAATCTTGACATTTTCAGGCCAAAGATGAGTTTCTTGAAGGAAGAAACAAATGTGTTATGAACTTCATAAAAATTATATGTAGCCTTTTGTTTCCATAGGGTTGGATACAACATTTGTGATGGATCAATTTTGCAACTAACTTGTCTTCCCAAATTCAAACCCTTGAAAACATAACAATAGGTGATAGCAAAGATCAAATATGAAGACATGTAAAATTTCTTGTTCTTTTTTAAATTTGATAATTGAAAAGATAATTCTCCATAAATGATATTTTCCCAGTCAAAGATCGTTTTTTCATGAACTGTAAAATGTAAAATGTACAGAGTCAGTGGGGGAATGGTGGTTGTAGACTCTTGACCCGCTACTTTGACGAAAAGCCATGTTATTTCTCAATAAGGGTTTTTTAATAAACTAACATGGATATTAGATAAGTCTTTCGACATCGTTGTTGGGTCCTCAAGATATTCCTGCAACAGCTCCAGTCCGTTGTTCCTTTCTTTTAGGAAATTCTTGTCCTCATCTCCTTTGAATATAATCGTTGGCTATGAGAGTTTCACCATCTTCTTAAAGAGTGATGGTGTAAGAGAAATGGGATACTCTCCTCTAAACAAGTTTTTGGAAAAGATTTAGAAAATGTCTCAAGTCATTGTGCATTGTGTTGATAAGCATCGAGATTTAAATACATCACATGCACTTCTTCGTTGTCCCACATTCTAACATGGCTTGGGGGAATATGCATGGTTTCTTCCACTCTCGAAAAGGATGATCACCAAAGCAATGGGTGTGCATATGGTCACTAGAGGCCAATTAATTTAACCTCTATGTGTCTCAACAAAAGTCTCAACCATAGGCCTTAGAAACCAAAGGAGTGGAAATAGATGAATGAATAAAGCAATTGACTAAATGAAATTGGTTAACCAAGAATAAAAATAACTCATCAATAGATCATTGGCCAACTATAGCAACTGTGGTAACCAGTTATTTCTTTCATGCATGTCCCAGTAGCAAGCAGGGTAGGCCCAACAAATTTTTTACTATCCCTAAGCCTAGATAGAAACACCTACTCTATTATTATCCCCAAGCCTAGATAGAAATGCCCAACCTAAGCTTTATTCATTCAGTTCTAGTGTATATTCCTCCCAACCGATTCTATATCCTGCATATCCAAGTGAACCCAAGATGTTAGTCTAAGTGAATAATGGGTGTAAAAGGTTGAATGCTTGCATAAATGAAATTAGTATGCAACCATCACCATTTCCTATGAACAATAGTGACTTTTGGTTGCATGCCTTTAATGACCCTCATTATTGATACATTATGAACAATAATGAATTTGGGTGTTGGGCCTATAATTACCCTCACTATTGATACATAAATGGTGACAAGCAATGACTTACCATTTCTTGTGAACAACAGTGATAAGCCAAAAAAGCTCCCACCAACAAAAATCAAGTATTGCTAAAGGCATCATCACCAAAAGATATGATGACAATTAGTGATCATCATTGAATAAGGCACATATGGTGATGGTCCTCCTTTGACCCTCGTTATTTCCACTATATTCAAAAATAATAGTGACAACCAAGGAATGACTATCACCATTTCTAATGATTAAAAACATAAAGATGATCAAAAAATGATTGCCACCAATTCAATTTTGTTATAAATTCAACACTGACACCATTTCAATGCAATTATTATTCGATAATTCAATTCTATTATGAATGATCTAAAATTGACAAGGTAAGAGAGTAAGATAATGAATTGATCGAAGGATTGTAAGCTTTTATATATAACTTTATCCTCTAAACTAGCTTTTGGAAAAGATTTGGAAAATGCCC
Source organism: Picea abies (assembly GCA_900067695.1). Classification (NCBI taxonomy): domain Eukaryota; kingdom Viridiplantae; phylum Streptophyta; class Pinopsida; order Pinales; family Pinaceae; genus Picea; species Picea abies. The sequence continues at coordinate 7,831 of CBVK0100692175.1, read as the reverse complement.
CAAGTCACTATGTGTTGAGTTTATAAGCATTGAGATTTAAATACAGCCCATGCACTTATTCATTGTCCTGCATTCTAACATGGCTTGGGGGAATATGCATGGTATCTTCCACTCTAAAGCCACTCTAGAAAGGGAAGATCTCCAATAGTTGTGGAATTATCCCACATCGAGTGACACACACCAAAGCAATGGATGTGCATATGGTCACTAAAAGCCAATTAATTTAACCTCTGTGTGTCTCAACAAAAGACTCAACAATAGGCCTTTGAAAGCAAAGGGGTGGGAATAGATGAATGAATAAAGAAAATGACTAAATGAAACTAGTTTGGCAGGAATCGAAATAGCTCCACCATTGATCACTAGCCAGTTGTACCAATTGTAGGAGCCAACTATTTCTTTCATGCATGTCCCAATAGTAAGAAAGGTAGGCCCGAAAAATCTCTTATTATCCCCAAGCCCAAATAGAAACACCCAACCCGAGATTTATTCATTCAATTCTAGTGATATATTCCTCACAACTGATTTTATATACTACCTATCCGAGTGAACACAACTTGCCATTTTGAAGTGAATAATGGGTGTAAAAGGTTGAATGCTTGCATATATGAAATTAGTAGGCAACCATCATCATTTCCTATGAACAATAGTGACGTTTGGTAACATGTCTTTAATTACCCTCTTTATCGATGCATATATGGTGACAATTAATGATCATCACCATTTCCTATGAACAATAATGACTTTTGGTGATGGACCTTTAAGTACCCTCATTATTGATACATAAGTGGTGACAAACAATTACCATTATTATTTGCTATGAACAATAGTGACAAGCAAGAAATGCTCCCGCCGCCAAAAAATGAGCATTGCTAAAGGCAACATCACCAAAAGTCATGGAGATATAATGACGATTAGTGATCATCACTAAGAAGGGCACATATGGTGATGGTCCTCCCTTAACCCTCATTGTTTCCTCTATTCAAAAATAATAGCAAGGACCAAGGAATGACTATCACCATTTCTAATTATTTTTAAAAAATAACGATAATTAGGAAATGATTGCCACCAATTCAATTATGTTCTAAATTCAACATTGCCACCAATTCAATTATTGTCTGAATACAACATCACCACCAACTCAATGTAATGCATGTCTGACAATTCAATTTTATTATAAATGGTCTAAAATTGACAAGGCAAGAGTGTAAGATAATGAATTGGTCTAAGGATTGTAACAAGTTTTTATATATACCTTTAACCTCTAAACCAGTTTTTGGAAAAGATTTGGAAAATGCCCCAGGTCACTATGTTGAGCTGATAAGCATCGATATTTAAATACAGCTCATGCACTTCTTCATTGTCCCACATTCTAACATGGCTTGGGGGATATGCATGGTGTCTTCCACTCTACAACCACTCTAGAAAAGGGAATATCTCCATGAGTTGTGGAATTATCCCACATCAAGTGACACACACCAAAGCAATGGGTGTGCATATGGTCACTAGAAGCCAATTAATTTAAAAGTGTCTCAACAAAAGACTTCTCCATAGGCCTTAAAAACCAAAGGAGTGGGAATAGATGAATGAATAAAGCAATTGACTGAATGAAATTGGTTGAGCAAGAATCGAAGTAATACCTTGATTGATCATTCACTGATTGTACCATCTATAGGAGCCTAGCTATTTCTTTCATGCGTGTCCCAGTAACAAGCAAGGTAGGCCCAACAAATCTCTTATTATACCCAAGCCCAAATAGAAATGCACGACCCGAGCTTTATCCATTTAGTTCTAGTGCTATATTCTTCCCAACCGATTTTATATCATTCCTATCCAAATGAACCCAACTTGCTTGTTTGAGTGAAGAATGGATGTAAAGGGTTGAATGCTTGCATAAATGAAATATGTATGCAACCATTACCATTTTCTATGAATAATAATGACTTTTGGTAACATGCCTTTAACAACCCTCGTTATTGATGCATATATGGTGACAATTAATGATCGTCACCATTTCCTATTAACAACCATTTCCTATTAACAATAATGAATTTTGGTTATGAACCTTTACTTACCCTTACTATTGATACATAAATGGTAACAAACAATGACCAGTACCATTTCCGATGAACAATAGTGACAAGCAAAAAAAAGCTCCCACCGCCAAACATTGAGCATTGCTAAAGGCATCGTCACCAAAGTTATGGAGATACGATGACAATTAGTGATCATCACTAAAAAGGGCACATATGGTGATGGTCCTCCTTTGACCCTCATCATTTCCTCTATATTCAAAAATAATAGCGATGACCAAGGAATGACTATCGCCATTTCTAATAATTGAAAAAATAGCGATGATGAAAAAATGATTGCCACCAATTCAATGCAATGCTTATTCGATAATTCAATTATATTATGAATGAGTGTCTGAAATTGACAAGGTAAGAGAGTAAGATAATGAATGCCAAAGATTTTGAAAATGCTTCGTGCCACTATGTGTTGAGCTGATAAGCATCGAGATTTAAATACGACGCATGCACTTCTTCATTGTCCCACACTCTAACATGGCTTGGGGGAATATGCATGGTTTCTTCCACTCTAGAAAGGGATATCTCCATTAGCTATCGAATTATCCCACATCAAGTGACACACATCAAAGCAATGGGTGTGAATATGGTCACTAAAAGCCAATTAATTTAACCTGTGTGTCTCAACACCCAACCATAACACCCAACCATAGGCCTTAGAAAGCAGAATGAATTTAGAAAGCACAAACAAACTTTTATAAAGACTTAGTATCATAAATCAGACACCATACTAGCTCCTACGCACAGAATTATCCCACATCAAGTGATACACACCAAAGCAATGGGTGTGCATATGGTTACTAGAAGCCAATTAATTTTACCTGTGTGTCTCAACAAAATACCAAACCATAGGCCTTAGAAAGCAGAATGAATTTAGAAAGCACAAACCAAACTTTTATAAAGACTTGGTATCATAAATCAGACACCATACTAGCTCCTGGGCAGAAAATTAGATCTTTGTAATACCACTAGTTATAAAATATATTACTCAGACATAACACAAAATGTACCCTTTTCAAAGAGAAAGCATGCATCTATTATAAGCTAAGATGCCAAAAAATGAATATAAATGCTTCGAATGGATTGTATCTAAAAAGGATTGCCAAGGAATCAAGTCTATTTTCCGCACTTAAATCCATGGCCAATTGAGAGCCAGATTATAGGAACCAACACAAGGACAATTCCAAGAACAAGAAGATTGATTTTCATGTTCTAAAACCATATTTTTAGACAAAGTTGTGTTCCTTGCTTCTGGAAGTCTGGCACTACTAGGTTTGGGTACAATTTCTGATGTTGGACCGACATTGGTGTTGTCAGAACAACAATGAAAAAAAGTACATTTCAACGTCAGTTTAATGTTGTCAGTATTCCAATATCATTTCAGAGCCCGGATTGTATCTAAAAGGGACTGCCAAGGAATCAAGTCTATTTTCCGCACTTAAATCCATAGTAAACTAAGAGCCAGATTATAAGAACCAACACGAGGACAATTCTGAGAACAATCAGAATAATTTTCATGTTCTGAAACCACATTTTTCGACAAAGTTGTGTTCCTTGCTTCTGGAGGTCTAACACTACTAGATTTGGGTACAAATTCCAACATTGACCAACGTTAGTGTTGTCAGAACAACGATGGAAATAAGTACATTTCAACATTCATTTAATGTTGTGAATATTCTGACATTAATTCAGAGGCATCGCTCCGACATCAGTCCATCAACGCCCTCTCATGCCACATGGCAACTTCTTAATGACCTCAATTTTTCATTATTGACATTGGAATTCTGACATCCCACCGACATTCTTGGTATAGAAAGAATGACATTCAGGAGTCGATGGATTGATGTCTTTGTTATACCACCAATGCCAAGGACGTCAATGGGATGTCAACATTCAAACCTCAGTGGTCCGTGAGACATCAGTGTTTCAATGTCAATGGATATCGAAATTCTGATGTCCATCGCCTTTTAAAAAAAAATATGCCTGAATGAAATATTTCCTCATCATTTCATCAAACTTATCCTTATTATACATCACACTGGACAAAGTTGTGGTAAATCTCTTAGCATTGATCTTCTCACACAATATATTGCTAGCAAGAGAGTTGTTACTATGGCAAGTACCAACACAGTGTTCCTACACATCACTGTCAATTGTGTTACCCAAGTGTCAAAGAGTTGTTGTCTCAGCAACCTGTTCTTAATTACAAAACATGAAAACGACTAGCTCTATATGATGCTTGCAAAAGATAACACCTCACTCAAATCATTGATGCAATATGATACTCATGTTTCTTTGAAATTTGTTATGCGCATTATAAGAGGGTTTGATTTGGACTGACTAGTAAAGAGGCAACTTCTCATAAATTTAAGCAAAATCTATCTCAAAGCACTCCTCAACAGCACCAGAGCTGATCTCTAGCATCTATGTTGCAAGGTTACATTTACCAATAATCCTTGTCACAACTTCAATAGCCTATGAAGAACATTTCAAGTCACTAGCATTAACGAGACTTGCATAAATTGTAAGATGCCTTACTAACATATGATGAATACTAGCTATCACCAGAAACTATCACCTGGCCTTAGATCTTCACATCTCGCTTTGGAGTACACCCATTGGGAAAAGAACCTAGGTATATGGCAAGTACTCTAGAGTATAAGTTATCACTAGATGAAATACCAATAAAGTGTTTTTATAAAATTTCCAATTGAATTGAAGGATTGGAAAGTGCAATAATTCTGGCCTATGCCTTCCATAGATAGTTTTTTGAGGCCCTTGACACATTTTCATCAAATGCAAGAAATAGATGCAACATCCAACTCAATCACACAGCTATTATTTTACAGGTCTATGCCCATTTTGCAAACCTGCAATAGATTAAGAGAGCGATGTTTTTATAAAATAAAATTTGAGTTAGATGTTATTGTGCTGATGGAAATCTCATGGCACTGTTTAACAAAATTTCCAATACATATCTGTACTCCAGGTTATAATAGCAACTGAATATGTCAATGAGACCTTAAGTTTACGCACTATCATCAAATGTCACCAGCAGACATGAAAGACAATTCACTCACTACTTTTGAGTCTACTCCCCGCATGTGCCCATCTAGCCAGCCTATAATAGAATATGCCTTGCTTCCTATACTAAATTATCACTAGACAAGCGTTGCTTCTCAACTCTTGATGTCATTTATTCACTAATATAATAAATACACACATAGCTACACACTGCTTTTGATGCAAAATCTAGGTTCCCAATTAAAACAAATCCAAACTAAAGATTAAGACACTAAATGAAAACATGATTTCAAAACTATGCTTGCAAATATAGAAGAAAATAGCTTCTTGGATAATGCACTTCTTACTTCACTTAACTTTATAAGAAAAACGAGCCAAAAGTTAAAATCATCATTCACTGAACAAAAACTTATGACTGAAAAGATGAAAGGACAGGACAAACTAGTAAAAATGCTCCATTATCAAGATTGGACACGTGAAAGCACTCATTGCCACATATGTCAGTAGCCAACTTGTCCAATAGACAGATTCACGCAATCCCATAACTAAAATACAATCCTACATTGTTAATTTTGCTAGGTCAGACTTTCAAAGAAACATTAAAATGTGAAATACATCGGTTCTAGAAATTAGAAAATATACAAAATGTACATAGATGGTCAACAAACTAATAAACAAGAAAAATTCAAAAGGAATCTCCTGCCTTTATCAAGTCCTCTTTCTCCTTTATTATATGATTAAGCACTGTCTATAGTTGTGGAATAAGTGCCCACACCATATACAGGGCTGTAAAGAACTAAAACATCATTGAGGCAAATGACAGATGGTATGAAGGGAGTGGTTGATTCTGTACAAAGGTTGAGTTTGAATATTTCTTTTGAGAACAAGTAGATTTGGGGAGAGCTATTTTTCCTGCAGTTTGAGAGATAATTGATCCGGGTTGGATTATCATACAATTTGTCATCTATCTTGGTACTTTCTGAGTGGAAAAAATTGGAAGTTACCTTGCAGGGCCATTTTAGTGGCAGAGCCCAGTTTGGGAAATTGGGGTTCTGTTAACCCCTAGATTTTCACCCTTGAAAATCTTGAGGGATAAGAGCCAGCATGCAGTATTTTGGCCGGCATCCTGAGATTTTCCCAGAGTTTAGCACTTATGTTGAGCAAGAAGTTGGTTCCAACATAAGGCAGGTACATGATCGATACATGGTTGCTTGGTTTAGAGTCAGAGTTGACATAGTTTCCATGCATTTTGAGAGAGATGTATACACATAACAGGGGTTGCTAAAATTTAGGAGACACGGTTTGAGTGGGTCTCTTGGCAGTTTGGGGCAGTTCTGAGCATACAGTATGAGTCCTTACAGGATTCTAGGCCCGATGACACTTTTTTCCTGGCGACATCCAAGAAATTTCTATTTTTAGCAGGATTTGCTCTAGGCCCCAGATTCAGATTCTGAGAGCGCATTATTGATCCTTGAGACATCCAGACTCTTGGATCTTTTCCGGGATGATGTGGCCCAGTGTACTATTTTTAGCAGGTTGAGCATCAGGGCTCACATGTCAGTTCTGATCACATATTCAAATACTTTGCGAAAAGATGAGATCAATGAGTATAAAGTCAAGAGTATTCGGACAACTTTCTATTTTTAACAGTGTCTATTTTTAGATAGTGACATGTGGTGGTGGCCTCCCAGTCATCCTAGATGATGTGGACAGTTTCCTAAAATTCAGGAGTGGGATTCTATTTTTAGAAATTTCTATATTTAGCAGGTCCAGTCATCACCCATGCAGTGCCAAGTGGCACCCTCAAAGGTCGACATGTGGCCGTTCTACAGAATGATGAGGGTGCATATTCCCAAATATTTGAGCATCTGATGAATAATTAATAATTGGGAAGTGGATCGCATGAGTTTAGCCGTATAATCCTCCTCACACTTGAGTCAACTGAACATCAAGTCATGTGTTGGCAGTTATTTTTAGCTTTCACCTACCTCTCAAACTACAGTTAACTTGGGTGCTTTTCTCACTCACACATCCACTTCTCTCTCTCCCTAAATGCGCCCTCTCTTCTCTCATGCATGTGGACGCATTCCTCAGTTAACTCTCAGCATGTCTCGGTTACTGGGACTTGCAATTATTTTTAGCCTTCTCATGCACCCATGCGCACACTTAACTCACCATTGACTCCCTTTCATGCTTCCCTAACCTATAGGGTGCATTCATTCTCCTCTCTCCATGCGCATTTACTCCATTTGAACTCACACTCTTTACCTATTTCTCTCCCACTCTAACTCACACTTCGCTTTTCCCTCTCCACATGCTTCCATCATGTGCCTAGTTTCTATTCCTGGCCTCTCATGTGTCCTCTCTTCTTCCCTTGGGATGTGCACCCTCACTAGCTATATATTGGATGCTTGTCTTGGGTTATTCGTCGATTCTTGCCATAGCAGCATAATGTCTCTTTCATTCTCTTCTCTCTTGTTCTCTAGTCTAGTGGCTCCTCTTTGAGCAAACTAGTCATTGTACCGGTTGTAGGCTTTCCAAGTGTGGCGCAAGTAGTCCTCTTGTAAGCTTTATCAATAAAGAAGTGTGTGTTTGTCTTCAAAACTCTTTCTTGGCGGTATTATGGTAAATTTGTAATCTGATATGTCATTTTCTAAGCTGTTCATTATGATGAATTCTGATCTTTTTGAATAGTTTTCTTCTTCTTTCCAGTCTATTATCAT
>CBVK0100692174.1:0-11194 GCA_900067695.1 Picea abies | reverse complement strand
GCTTCCAATGAATGTAATTCTTAAAGATATATAAGAAAAAAAATTATGTGGTTTTCTCCAGCTTTGGGTTTCCATGTAAAAACACTGTTGTATTGTGTATGTGTATGATTTCTCATTTGTTCATTGTTTATTTAGTTTGAAACTATTGGATGATAATGATACTTTGATATAACACTTGCATATTGTGGTAAAAGAGAATTTAATTGATCTATTAATGATTTGGAGGAACAGATTTATATGCAGCAACCACAGGGCTATGAGGTCAAAGGGAAGGATAATTTGGTATACAGGTTGAATAAGAACTTGTATGGCCTAAAGAAAGCTCCAAGGAAATGGTATTTGAATTTTGACAGGTTTATGACAACACAATGTTATAGTAGATGTCATTCTGATCACTGTGTTTATTTTAAAAAGCTAGAAAATGGAAGCTATTTTATCTTGCTATTGTATGTAGATGACATGATTGTTGCAGGTTCTAATATGCAGGATATAAATGTGCTCAAGAAGAAATTATCTAATTCATTTTCAATGAAGGATTTGGGTGCTGCAAATAAAATCCTTGGTATGAGAATAATAAGAGACATGAAAAATCACAAAAAGACATTGTCTCAGGGTGAGTACATAGAGAAGGTGCTGGAGAGGTTTAGAATGCAGAATGAAAAATTAGTTAGTACACCTTTGGCTATCCATTTAAAATTAATTAAGGAAATGTGTCCCAAGACACAAGAGGAGATAAAATACATATCCAGGGTCCCTTATTCATCAACAATTGGTAGCTTGATGTATGTGATGGTTTGCACAAGACCAGATATTGCACATGTAATGCGAGTTGTGAGAGGGTATATGAACAATCCATGTAAAGAACATTGGGAGGTAGTAAAGTGGATTCTTAGGTATTTGAGAGATACTGCTACTCATGCATTATGTTTTTAAGGTTCAAACACTGTTCTATAAGGATATGTTGATTTAGATATGGCAGGTGATAAAGATAACAGGAGGAGCACCACATGGTATGTTTTTACTGTAGGTGGAACAACAATAAGTTGGATTTCAAAACTGCAAAAGGTTGTTGCACTTTCAACAACAGAGGCAAAGTATGTTGTTGCTATAGAGGCTAGTAAAGAGATGATTTGGTTACAGAGGTTTATGGAGGAATTGGGAAAGAAGAAAGAGAATAACAGGTTGTATTGTGATAGTGAGAGGTCCATTCATCTTGCAAAGAACTCAACCTTTCATTCGAATACTAAGGATATAAAACTTAGGTACCATTTCGTACGATTCGTCTTGGAAGATGGACATTTGAAGTTGGAAAAGATACTCACTAGAAATAATCTTGTAGACATGCTAACTAAGGGGGTAACCAGGGAGAAACTAAGTTCCTGCTCAGTTTCAGTTAGTCTTCAAGCATGAAGGTGAATATGAGAAATTTTCTAGGTCCAAGAAGGATCATAGTCTAGTAGATACAAAAACGGTGGAGTTTTTGAGATCAACCTCCAAGTGGGAGATTGCTAGTTGTGGAGCCTGATTATCTTCCTGATTTAGAGGTCTTTGTTTTTAGACATTTTTATACCCCATAAATACTTTACACCCCATAATAATGTACACTCCTCCATGCGGGGGAGTGCAATGGGGGTTATTCCCCCTGCAAGGTCTAGGGGAAAGCGGGCCCCCAAAGGAAAAATTGTCTTTTAAATGTATATTGTAATTTCATTGTAAATATGTACTGTTCATTATAAGGTTGCAAATATGACGGTAGAAGTTATGTTAGGTTTATTTTCCCTAGAAGTAAACCCTCTTTTATGAGGGAAATGTATTGCGGCTATGTATCATAGTGAATATTGGTATTATGAGAGAAGATATTGTGAGAGAAAGAAGAGGAAGTTACAATGGGTTTATTGTAGGTTGCATCCCTTAATTTGCTGGATAATAATAAAGGACCTGGCAATTTCTCTAGTGGACGTATCCCACACTGGGTGAACCACGTATATCTATGTCTCTATTGTATTGTGTATCTTCTGTGTTTGATTTCCACATTTTTTTTTATTTTATTTCTCTTCGATCCTGATTTTCTAATAGAAGATGCAGAAGATAGTTCACCTATCCAAAGGAGGATCAACTAGTTGTTGAAATTGGAGAAAGAGTGAAGTAAAGCATTGAATAGAATTTATCAGAGACAACAAAGTATCAAAATATATTTTGACTAGAGTGAAACTGTAAATAATTTTCATAAGGGAGAACTGGTGTTACTTTGGAACAAAGTCAAGGAGAAACCATCAATGCACACCAAATTTGAAGCACTCTGGATTGGACCATACATCGTCGAAAATATCCTTGGTTTTAATTCTTATATGCTCAAAGACATGAAGGGTAAAAGATTAATGCTTCTTATCAATGGGTAACATTTGAAATGTTTCTTCACCTAAAACTTTCTCATTTCCTTGTACATAAATTTTATTTTTTTGAGTTTGTATATTCTTACCTTTGACTCCATATCCCAATGGATGGAAGCACCTAGCCACAAATATTATGGATTATTGAAAACCCACAGGGGTTTATCATCCCACAATTGGAGCCAGTTTTTGAGATCAATTCCCACTTCTGAGATTTCCCTCCCCTTTCTATTTTACCCAACTTCTTTTTTCCATTTCTTTTCCCTCTTATATACTTAACCTCATTCCCCTTTTATTTTATCCCTTCTCTTTTCCCTTTCTAATTACCATACTTAGTCACGTTTCTTAAAAATCGACGGGTTCACGGGTCTTCACCTCCATCCATGTTCCTATATCATGAGTTTGAATGACCTCCTTATTATAATATACTTAACGTTTTTGCAACCGCAGGTTCACGGGTTCAAGATTTCATATTCCACGTTTTGTAATATCCACTTTGCACCTAAAGGCATGTGATCTACATTATGATAATCAAACTCCACATTTTGCAATATCCACTTTGCACCCAAAGGCCTGTGATTTCATGGGTATTGAGCCCTAAATATTTCATTTCTCCTATACCCAAGTCTGACTGACCGCTATGCAACACTTAGCCTATTTTTGATCATTCGAAACCGTGGGTTTGCGGGTTCCCAGGTTGGCGGGCTCACAAAAATCCCCAAATTCAAATTTCTCTTTTCTGTCCCCTCCATCTTCATGCTTTTCCCAATATGCATTTAGTATGGTTTAATGCTAATAACATATCAAGAAGGCTTCGTAAATATCACCATTAATAAGAGAAGGGATCGAGCAGATTTCTCATTAAATTGCATTAAAGCGCGATTTTCCAAAGGTTATATTATTGTTATCTCTCTCAAAGAATTCATATCAATTATTATCCAGTTGAAATAACACTCTTGTCAACCTATGGAAACAACAAATCCACAATAGTGCTACAATGATACTTTGAATATTTTTGGGCATGAAGACCAGAAATTTTAGTGGTCCAGAGCATATTTGTACTACTCATCTCCTCCCATACATAAAGAAGTAATTTGGACATCCAGAATTGCTTGTGCAGGGTGTGTCACTGAGTTATTCGACTACAAAGAACTAGTTTCACGGTGTGTTGATAAGTATGTACCGAGTCAGTGGATTATACAATATCAAGACCATTCCCCCATCACTCTTTCACCGCAAGTGTTTCGTAAGATGTTGAATCTCCATGCGAAAACACTTACCTTCAAAGGAGAGGATTGCAGAGATTTCCTAAAAAAACATGAGAATTGTCTGGACCTCTTGCCAGAGTTCTTGGAGAATCCCGCAGCTTTCCTAGAAGACATAACCATGATTCGGGTTGACTATTTTAAAAACCCCTTTCAGGAAATTGCATGGTTGTTTACGAGGTTGACAGGCCAAGAAAGTACCACCACCATTTCTCACATGATTCTTTATATTTTATATTTTACAGTTAAAGATAAAGATATCTTCAATTGTGGAAAAATGATTTCCATTGAAATCTCCTCCCAATTGTAACATTACAAAAGGGACAAGAAGTTCTTTATGGATTCTTATTTTGTATTTGCGATAGCATATTGTTGTCAATTTCCAAAATTGACTATTTGTAAGAGGGTGAACTGTGAAATTGTTCCAGTTACCTTCTGGTGTCAAGCACTGTGGAGACACAAGACTTCTTTGCATTTTTACAAAGTTTACAATGATTTCGTTTTCATTTTCAAAGGACTTTTGTTTGGTAAAAATGCCCCCAGGATATCTTACCATGCTAAAAAAATTATGGAAAAAAGGGGAACAATAGAACATATGGAAAATCATATTGTCATCAGGATTTTCTGTTACAAAGAAAATACCTCTTTTCTGTTCCAAAGAAAATCCCTCTTTTCTTCCATACTATGTATCAGATAAATTGTTTATTATGGAAGTGGCGAGGCAATACAATTTCTGGTTGCACTTTTTCCATGAGAAGCAAAAAAATCAATTCATCCCCTTGCCTTGGAAAATTGGAGACTTATATTTAATTCTTTCAATTCTTTCATTCTTCAAAATTGTTCATTCAATTGTGTCCTAAGTTTTTGCAGTGAAATACGATTCATGCCCCATGATTAAAGAGTGCGTCGAGATCTACGGCTGAGCAAACGATGCTTAGATCAATGGCTGACAAGTAATATCGGACTCCCTTGACCATTCTCCCTTTAATGGCAGGTGGGAAGGGTCCAAGTTGGTGGTATTCCCTAGTGCGCCCCATACTAACGTGTCACTATTGTGTTAACTTGGACCCCCCTTGCTCCAAACCGGTTACCACCTACCCCCCCCTTCAAGTAAACCACCATACTAGCTTTTAATACCACTGTCTCACGACATTAAACTCCACTACCACCTCCTATAAGTCACGTCTCATCACTCTGCACGCATATTCTCCTCCACTCACCCATCACATGTCAGATCTCGTTCACCTATCATCCAATCACAGCCTTCCACATCATTCTCGCACACCTGTCATCCATCCTTTTATTTCCACCTCATCCCCGAGGCATCCGTTGGCCCTTAAATGCGGCTAAACATATCTATTAAGATTGCCGATATGTCCCCCGTGCCCAATGGATACCCATTCACCCAATTTAATCATGTCTCCACCATTATTGCACTGTGCATACTTTCAATAAACCAAAGCTCTCGTCCCCCACCATTTCTTGTCAGTGACTGAGCTAAAGACGATAACCAACTAATGTTTTTGTTTCAAATTGCAGGTACCAGTTGAATCGATGGCGCCGAAGTCTAAACATTCATAGGTCGAGGAAAACCCATTCCTTCCACCACCTATCGACCTCGACTAGATTCCTCTTGCTGACAAAGACTATGTAATCTCAGAACCCAGATGCGATTCAATTTTGTTGAGCTACACTCATGCTTCAAAGACACTTTCTTAGAATAGAGTGACAAGATTGGACTTTGGTAGTCCAATCTCCCTCTATATCTATTTCCCCAAGTTCATCATTTCCCTGAATTCACTGTCAAGTGCCAGGCCCATTACCTTCCTGATCAGAGAGCCCTTGTTTCATCCTCTGGAGAGACCCTGTTCACTATCACACCCGAAGCCATTGACCAGATTTTGCAAATAACCAGAGCCGAATCTTTCTCTCCTTTTACCATTGAGATCCTAACTGAAATGTACCAAAAATTGTCTTTTCCCCAGAGAGCACATATTTTTGAACTTTTTCTCCCTGAGAATGCCCCATTACTCAAAACAAATCCCCCCTATCAATCATTGATTTTCTCAGTAAAAGGAAATCAAATTATCTCATCCCTTTGCAGCTTAATTGGATACTACTCGAATGAATGGGTAGATGAGCCAATTTTGGGTTATCTATCTATTTTCTCTATCGAGGAAATCTCCACCATGCAGTTCAACTACAACAGTTTTCTGGCTGAGAGTATTCATGAACAACTTTTCAAATTCCCCACAGAAGGCATGTTTCGATATTCTTCAATACTGGCATATTTGTTCGCATTTTTCCAAATAGACAAGTTCATGTTCTCCATGTAGAAGCTAGATCAGAATGGAAAACCACAATCAATCACATCCTAGACATCACTACTGATAAGGAATTCACCATAATTCACTTTCAATCAGTTCATAGATTAGTTCTACCATCTCGTGGTTAGCATGCTCAGTGGCAGACAAGAACCAAGGATAAACGAATAAATCCAACGTATTTTATGTCTCTCAGACCTAGCCAAGACCGGATACTAGTACCTATACCAGAACCACACACAGATTATAATTTATGGATCCAAGCTAGCCCCTTACAATCTACCTAGATATTTGCCCATGCAGATATTTTCCTTGGAATATATTAGGCAAATGATTAACTCGGATGATATTCATTTTGTAGCCTTAAAGAAGAAACAACAATTGAGTATCAAAGGACAAATAGGACTATTCATCTGCAACAACAGAGCTACATGGGCAATGACCGATAAGATTTTAAAGGAGATGAAGTTAGAAACCAGTTTTCTTTGGCACTATGATCCCCGCGGGATTATAGAAGAAACAAGATTAAGGAATAAAATCTCTCCATACGCTCATGTTCCCAAACTAGAAATTGAGAAGTTTATGAATTAGATAGAGTGGGAATTGAACACTTTGGAAGACTCAGAACAATAGCCTCCATCAACCAGTGTTTCACAAACCATTACTCCATAGGTACTAGCAGAGAAGAGTGTTGCGCCTCTTTTGCCACCTAGATGAGAAAAACATAGGTGCTTGCAAGCTTAGTTGGGTTTGCTAAGTAGGAAAACTGTAAGGAAAAGGGTTAGAGAAAGAAATATAAAATAACAACTAAGAAATAAAATAACAACTAAACTAGTGAGCATAGGGACATAAGAACAAGAGAAACAATAAGACTCATGTCACCAATGGTAAGGTTTATATCAGTGAAAAAAAACACCAAGAAGAAAGAGGACTATGAGTCCCTTCTTCCTCCAAGGGAGGGCTTTTGGACCCACACAAATAATCTCTTCTTACAACTTTGAATGAAAATGGTGAAAGAATTCCTAGCTAATCCACTCAAGGGGTGAGATGGATTTCCCAATGTAATGGTGCTAGTATACTCTTGATGAGAATAGAGGATTCCTAAAGAGAATAGTAGCAACATAACTTTGCTATTGAAATTACTTAAGAATGAAGTGCACCCATGGCCTTGTTTTATAGCACCTCTTTGAGGTATTGTGCAACTAGCTTGTAGTGTGAAAAGAGGCTAATTAGGGAATTTTTAGGTCTTTGACCAGCCACCCAGTTGGATCCAGTTCAGATTTGAGTGTCAAATCAACTTGGAAGATGAACCAGAAGTGGGTGGGAGGCCGACAAATATCATAAATGCGTCGTTCTCATATGTGCGTGGCTTTTAGCAACCACAGTTGTGCATCGGGCGCATGTGTGCTTTTCCATCATTTCTATTTTGCGCATGTGCGTGCGTGCCCTGTGTAGTCATAACACACTTTAATTTTATCACTGGTTGTATAGTTTTTGACCCTTTGGAAATTATTTTGTGGTAATTTTGGTCCATGGGTGACCTCATAACTGTTTGACGATGTTGGATTCTTGTAACCATTTGCGGATGAAATTTCAGTGATAACATATGCCCCCTGATGGATGAGGTTAGGAGCATACGTATAGCTGAAATTCATCAATGTTTCTTCTACTGAGAGTGCCATTGTAAGAGAGAGCGATAGTGGGATTGTCAAGAGTTACCCATTGGAGGAAGAAGGGAACTTGTAGAACCCAACCTTCCATAAGGTGTGTAAAAATAAACTGTGTACAAACGAGGTGGGCATGCCCCATGCTCGTGTCATGTAACTCAAAAAGGAATGGTGTGTTGATGTAGATAACTGTTGTGCCCTCAGGGGCGGTCATGATAATGGCAAAAGAAAATTATGCAGAGGAACACACTCTGAACAGTAGGCAATGACATCTGTAAGAAATATCACGGATTATGTAGGCATTGATAGCCCGACCAAGTTCAGAGGTCTTCGGAAAATATAAGAAATAACTGTAATAGTCGCAAAGTAAGACCCACCGTAACATGAGAAAGTGTTGAAGTCGAATTTTACGGGGGTCAACGATAGCAGGGAGAAATTATGGTTCTCCCTGTGTTGTCCAAGACCTCTCATTGGAAAGGTAATGAGAGTCAAGATACTATCGCCCTTCTGGAAACTGTGCTGATGTCGACAAAAAGGGGGACACGACTCTGAGAAGCAAAGAGCTTTGTGAAATATACGAGGTGAGGTTAGGAAATGAGGAGGTACATGGATGAAATCAATATGTATGGAGACTCAAGACTTCCCTTGGTTGGGGGTATGCGTGAGGTATAAGTGGCTGCAACCGTTCAACTAGGTCGAGTGTCAGGGGGACAACAAGACAAGGGATAAGTTGTGACAGAGGTGGGACAAAGTGAACAAACTTAGAGGGCAGAGGTAAGTGGCCTGTGGGATACTTGAAGTATATGGATGATGTAAATAGGGGTAGATGATAAGGAGTGCCCCAACCAAGGGTGACATGGGTTGCGTTTGCCAAAAAAAGGGAAGAAGGTCGTCAAAGGTGACAACAAAAGGATATGTAAATGCTGGAAACAAAGGCTTTTTACAGTGTACCAAATAAATAAAGAATAATTTGGGATGAGTGTACAAATACAGAAATGGGTGCCCCAATGTAATATGGTTGGGCTGGTTAGGGCACAATTTGCTTGGAGAACTAGTGGAGGGTGGGGCCCCCGTGGGTGGGTTTCTGTATGAGGTAGGTGAAATGAAGGGAAATTGGCAGAGGGGAAAAATGATTTGTGGATAAAATGGAGGGTTAATGATACTGCGGAGGTGCAGTCAAAATAGAACCTTGAAGAGATAATATGGGAGTCCAGTGGGAAAGCTAGCAAAATGAAGAGAAGGAGTATGTGGCTGATTCGTGACATGATGTAAGACTATCGGGACTTCCATCCCTAAAGGGTTGAAAAACAACATGAGTGTCAAAGTGAAAAAGGGTGCTATGAATGGGACAACTCATGTGGGGGAGAGTGCTACCGGGTGATAGTACCTAAGATGCAATGGAGGTGTTGGTACTGTAGAGCCGGAGATGGGGATCCTAGAGGCAAATGTCAGAGGGTGTGACTGGAGATGCAATAGAGATTTAGAGGGAATGATTACATGCCAGTGATGATTATATAACTGAAGGGGTTGCGTTGATGTATGATGCCCAAGTACCTGCACACATGAAAACCAAATACCCGATGTGAACAATATCTGAAGAGAATCGAACATACAAGCATTTATTTGATAATTTTGAACATGAGTAGGCGTACCTGAGTGTGTCATGGGAAGATGCTCTACTAGGGAAAAGGGAAAATGATAACCTGATGGAAATGCCTATGTAAGAGGCCGAAGATGGTTCAGAAAATGGAGCTTATGGGCTCCTGTACCAAAAAATGAAAGTGGGAAAAAGGGCTTAGATACGGATGGTGGGTCCATAATGTCATCCCAATTTTACTGACACTATGGATGATTGGGCAGTAATTTGGTGGGATTTGGGGGTAAATCCTTGGATAATTCATCCAAGAACCACGGAGGAATAGGGAGTGCCTCTTGGTTAGGAGAAATGATATGAAGAATCTCTAGTGATGAGGTAATGTCAACCATCGATTCTATAGGGGGCGCAGGGGTTTGAATCAGGGTCAATTGGCATTGCCTATATTCAATGATCATAGGACTTTGGTATGAAAAATGATCTAAGGATTCACATACAGAGCAAGGGCATCTCATACGTTCATTGACTGAAGTCGTGACATAATGGATGTCAGTGATTTTTGGTAGGGATGATGTAGCTGGGTTGGGTTCTCTCTGGAAGCTTTGGCATACTATGACTAATGTCTTCTAGAAGTGCGGTAGTGCTGGGAAATGGTGTGTATAATGGCCATATTATGAACATATAGTGCAAGAAAATTTGGTTCACAACCCTTTACTACTTTAGTGAGGGGCGGTAGTGACATTACTTGCTACAATGGCAAGCGTTGATGGTGTTTGATTGAGTGGAATCAGGTTCCATAACTCAGGTAGAGATGGGCAGTTGTTGGTTTGGTGTCCATCTTTCTCACATAGCGTGCAAGGAGGTTGGACGCGTGGGGGAAGTGGATTTGTGGGCTCCTTATTCTTTCGCCTACCCCCAGTTGTGGCAGGGAGGGTAGTGAGTGGGGGTGTAGATGGTATGGTGGGAGTGAGTATGGGAATCGTCATTGGGATTCCTTGTGTTTGGGGGGGAAGGGATGGTTGAGGGACCATATCTAGTGGATGTAAATACCAAACTGGAATTGCTAACACCATATTAGGGAGGGTAAGCATTGTGGCTACTTGGAGAGATTGTATGCCTGGTGGAGGGTAAAATAAGGGGATTTGAGTAATGGCTTGGGGAACTGTCTCCCAAATTGGGATATGGCCTTGGGGAGAGGTAAAATCGTGGACTGGTGGAGTCAACGAGTTTGCAGGAGGCTCATGAGGGGGGAGCTCCGCGACTAGTGGGACGTCAGATATGATAGAAGCCTCCATAGAAGGAAGGGTATCCTCTATGTCAGTTCCATTGGATGATACGACACATACTTGATTCGAAGGATGAAGGAGCGGTGGTGCACCATGGTAAGTTCCTAACAATGATGGGTCTTTGAAAATTCAAGGACCCATTTCGATGAGTGGGTATGCATCATGACTCGTGTGGATGAGAGGGAGAATGTTATCGATGTTGGCAGAAGGGTTAGGCTCATAATGTGAGACTTGGTCAATGGTAATGATCTTCCTGTTATGGGGGAACATCATCGTTCAAAATATGGAAGAGGCAACTACCTTCATAGCATACATGTAGCTACGACCAAACAGGATATTATAATCAAGTGGGGCATCGATAAATTCAATGTCGATGAGAATGGTCTTGCCCCCGAGTTCTACAGAGACATTTTGGAAGAGCCCTTCAGGAGATGATGGTCGTCCATCATAAGCTCTTAAGGTAATGGCAGATGGTATGAGTTTGGGGGAACCAAGTTTTTGCCAGATAGATTTGGACATAATGCATGTGGATGCACCTTCATCGATGATGCACCGATGAACGTGGATGCACCTTCATCGATGATGCACCGATGAACTGTAATGTTCCAAATTTTTACTGGGATGTGAAAAGATATTAAAGAGGGAAGGTGAGGGTGACTTGAAGTCGC
>CBVK0100692173.1:0-11194 GCA_900067695.1 Picea abies | reverse complement strand
CGGTAGATCTAGTACAACACATCTCACTTTCAACCTCTCTTACTATATCTTAATCATCACTTGAGGAAGATAGATCCGATAGATACCTATTTGGTGGTACCTACACTCATTAAAACAAGAAGATAAGTTATCATGCCAATATACGTTTTTGGTACCAACACAGTTGCATATAGTTGCATAAAGTTGAAATTGTCACACCTATCTGTCATATAGTTGCATAAAGTTCAAATTACCACACCTAGTTGCATATAGTTGCATAAGTTGCAATATAGTTGCATAAGTTGCATTAAAGTTGGGTAAAGTTGCATAAGTTCCATAAAGTTGCTTAAGTTGCATAAGTTGCATGTTGCATATAGTTGCATATAGTTCCAAAAATATTTAGCCTCTGTATGGAATCTTTGGTGCCATTAATAGTTTTTTCATAATAAGAACAATTCTCAAGGCTTGTACCATGTCTAGGGGAAGAAAACAAGAACATTAAGCTCACAATGAAAGTTCTCAAATTCAATGGGCCATGAACTAGGCCTCAAATAACCATGTAGATATTATTTAAGAGATATTTGATAATCTAGTGGGATATGGGTGCCATTATGGTTTTTTTTTGCACCATATATGTAATTCAAGGTTTATATCATCAACAAGGTAATAAAATTAGGGCCTTCTTCCCTAAATGAATCTTTTTTATGCTTAATGGCCATGAAAAATTCCTCTATTTGGGAAAATGTGCACCATTAGTATGTTTTGAATAAAAAGAATGGGTTTCAAGACCTATACCATGGCCAAGGGAGGAAATAAAGGGCCTTAGGCCCTAAATAAATCTTCTTGATCTTAATGGCCATTAACAAGGCCTCAAACCACCATACATATCTTCTCTAAAGGATATATGGAATTTGGGTGGGATATGGTCACCATTCACAAGTTTTGGGCATAATGTATAGCAAATAACATAAGGTGCTTAGGCCCTATTTGAATCTTATCAGGGATGATATTTGTGATGCAGTCCTTAAACAACCACACAATATCTATGTACGGTATCTTTGGAACCATTGGTACGTTTTCATAATAAGAATAGGTCTCAAGGTGTGTACCATGGCTAGGAGAGGAAACAGGTACCTTAGGTCCAATATAAGCTTCTTCACTTTACGCAACTTTATGAACTTGTTGCGTAAAGTTGCATAAAGTTGTGTAAGTTGCATTGTTGTATAAAGTTGCATGTTGCATAAAGTTGTGTAAAGTTGGGTAAAGTTGCATAAGTTGCATTGTTTCATAAAGTTGCATGTTGCACAAAGTTGCGTAAAGTTGCATAAGTTCCATAAAGTTTCCCTAAATAAATATTCTTGATCTTAATTTATTCAAGACAGAGGCTGGACCAACCCCTAATATGTTGTTGCAACAACTTACTGAGATAGGAAGGAATGAGAATGAAACTGTCAGAGAGTTTAACACTAGATTTGAGAAGTTGCTTCAACGAATTCCTAGCAATATTTTCCCCGAAAGAGATCATCTTATTTTCCTTTATACCAAGGCCTTCCCAGGACATTGGTATGCTTTAAATAATAATAATGGCTATTAAGACACCATATGGGCACCATTCACATATTTTATGCATCGTAGTTGGCTATCAAGGCCTCTAAGAAGTAACTTAGAGCCATTAGGAGGATATAGTTGCATTCATAAGTTGCATTAGGAGGATATAGGTCACACATTCATAAGTTGCATTAGGAGGATATAGGTCACACATTCATAAGTTGCATATAGTTGCATAAGTCGCATATACTAGTTGCATAGTTGCATAAGTTGCATATAGTTGCATAAAGTTGTGTAAAGTTGCATAAGTTGCATTGTTGCATAAAGTTGCATGTTGCATAATGTTGCATAAAGTTGCGTAAAGTTGCATAAATTTGCATAAGGTTCTGTAAGTTGCATTGTTTCATAAAGTTGCATTTTGCGTAAAGTTGCGTAAAGTTGCATAAGTTGCATTGTTGCATAAAGTTGCATGTTGCACAAAGTTGCGTAAAGTTGCATACATTCCATAAAGTTGCCCTAAATAAATCTTCTTGATCTTAATTTATTCAAGACCGAGGCTGGACCAACCCCTAATATGTTGTTGCAACAACTTACTGAGATAGGAAGGAATGAGAATGAAACTGTCAGAGAGTTTAACATTAGATTTGAGAAGTTGCTTCAACGAATTCCTAGCAATATTTGCCCTGAAAGAGATCATCTTATTTTCCTTTATACCAAGGCCTTCCCAGGACATTTGGGTTTTATGGTCAAGGACAAGATCCCAAAGACCCTTGAAGAAGCCAAAGAGTTATCTACAAGGATTAAGGCTAATATTTTCTCGTGTAAGTATGAACCTTTTATTTCCCCTAAGACCGAGGTTGGACCAACCCAAGACACAAATATTTCAAGGGATAAAAAAATTGATGAATCCATAAGGGACCTTACTCAAACTCAAACCTTGGTGATGAACAAAGTCACTAGCCAAGGTATTTCCCTCTTAGCCCCTCAAACCTCTTATAAGCCCCCTACATTTCCCCGCTTGTGGAATCATAGTCCCCCGATTTGTCCTTCATCTTATGTAGCCTATGATGTATTTAAATTTTATATTAGCATTCAATATCAAGTTACAAATTACAATTGTTCGGATTTTAGCCATTCATCATATACATTTACATTACTAGTCTAGGGATCAAAACTGGGGTGTCACATCAACAAACGATCATTGGAAAATCCTAGAAACGCAAACCCAAATCAAAAGGTAATAACATGTGCAAGAATTGTCAACAAGACTCATCAAATGAGGTTAAAAAGAGTTATTTCTATCACTCTAGTTAGAAAACCCCTAAATGGAGTAGGATCCAAAGAAATATAATGGAGAATATAGTATTTGCAAGATAAATGTGTGTGTGTGCATGCACACCCATCGCACTATGGTCTAGAGGCAATTCGAAGCAGTTTCCATAATGATGAACCAAGTTGCCTCTTTGTTGTAGCAACATATAGCCACAGTTTTGTTAGCAACCTAACCACCCTTGATGTAGAGGGTGTTGGCTTATCATGAAAACCTCTCCCTTATAATATATAACAGTGGAGAACCCACATTGCTACCATGCAATATATTGGAGAACATAGAAGCCTTGAGGGTTATCTCAAGCATTCATGAGCCAAACATGAGATCTCTCCCCCAAAGTTGGGGAGGTCACGAATTCAACTCTCTTTATCCCCTCGGGGTTAGGCTTCATAATCAAGGCCAACGATTTACCTCCTCTGCCAACCATGGATCATAGAACATAGAAGACAAGAAATGGAATTCTATTCAAACTCTTCAAGAGAAAATAGTTGCAAAGATGTCATCCATGTTGTCGAAGAAATAATAGGTGTGTGACTCAAAAAACCAAGATAAGCAAAGCATATCAAAAGACAATATTAAGAAACCAAGGATATTCAATTTTGTTTAAACACATATAAGCGTATGTTTTCCAATTCTAAGAAGAGGGAACACATAGTGTAAACAATCTTTTGATGATTAATACAATCATTTACAAAAAAAATGAAAGATGAAAATTATTCTGTAGGGCATGGGTATGGCAAGGTATAGACAAAATGAAAATCCCTTTGAAGGTAATATAATTAAAGAGTTATTTTTGCCACCCCAATTACAAAATCCCAAAAGGGAATAGGATCAAGAAGGGAATAGGTTTAGCGTGGAAGTGTTTAATTTCCTAACATTCTTGAGATGCTTTTTTCACCTTTAGGTACTTGAGTCTTTTATTTGCAAGTATGCCTCCCACAATAAGGCTCCATGTAAAAACTGTTTTTTTGGCTCAAGAATGGGTTTCCATATGATTCTTAGAAAAAACAACCATGCTCTTTGCTCCATGACTCAAATCACCCACTTTGCACACAACACTTGGGTTCGAACCCCAGTTCTAATAATTCCCATTCCCCTAAAATCTCTAGATGTAAAACATAAAAACAAACTAGCTCAATGAAAACCTATCCTATAAGTTGACTTGGCGTAAATAAATTTTCAATATGTTCTTGGGAAACCTTAGAAGGGACCTAACAATAAGAGTAGTAAACATGACTGGTGTTAACAATTTGGTATAGATTTGGAACTTAGTTTCCAGTGACGAAGATTTAGTGATTCACTTCTTAATATTCCTCTCTATCGTTGCACCACCACTTCCCATAGATTTTTAGGAGAGACCTAGAAACAAAAAGGGATACCCAAAAACTTAAAGAAGTGGTTTGAATATTTCCAAGTCTAGTGTTGGAAAAAAATCCACATAGGAACTAAGCATTAGCTCTACATGTAACATTGGGTCATGGCCCATTGAATACTAGAACATGAGGTAATACAAAATATAGTTAGGAATTCCATGGTATGATTCTAGGATTGCTAGGATTAATCATCAACAAAATGATCATTAATTAACTGGAAAAAGTCCAACTCGGGAAAAGGAATCCGACCATTCCTAGACACCATTTGCAAAAGAAAAAATAATCCAAGAAGCAAGTGTCTAATCAATTCCTTTGAATTTAAAGTGTTTACACATTCATTCATTATTGTCAACTTTACCATTGATTAGAAAATAAAAGGGTCGACTGGGATGACTAACCTATGCTAAAATTTCATGGGCATAGAAGGTTGGGCATGAAATCATGAGGAAATTTGATGGCTTAGTTATGATGGAGAGTAGGGATAAGAGGAAAAACAAATTTGACTTCTAATCCCCTAATCAATTATGTGATAAGAAGTGATGAAGCTAAGTGTCGAGGCATTTAATGGCTAGGGTAAACACTACTCCCATGGGGATTTTTTCTTCTCATGGCACAATCAAGGGGATTGGTCACGTGTGAGTTGTAAACAATTATGGTTAGGGATCTTCAATTTTGAAACCGATTATGAGCCTAGTGTTAAGGGTACGATTGGAGCATTTTAAAAGGATGACTTAGCATTTCATCAATCATTCTATCAAGCATTTCTATCAAGAATTTCATCAAACAATTAGCATGCACACTCAAGAGATAGGAGAAAGAAGTCAAACCATTTCCTCTAGTCGTGTGCCCTCCTCCAGTGAAAAACTGTGTTCCCTCCTCCTTTGTGAAACCGTGTTCCCTCCTCCTTTGTGAAACTGTGTTCCCTCCTTTGAAAATCCATCTGTCGTAGGCTCCTCCTGCGTGCCCTCCTCCTATGAGCCTCTCCCTTCTTGTCCTCTTTCCACTCTGCATGCAAATGACTGTGCCCTAGCCTCCTCCCATGCACCTCTCCCTCCTTCTCCTCCTTCTCCCTTCCTCCTCTCCCTTCAGTGCTCCAAATCCATGCTCCTGTGTATAGAGGTGTGCGAATGTGGTGGTGAGTGCGAGCAGCTCTGCGCCCGATCCAAATCCGTGCTCCCATGTATAGTGGTGTGCGACTATGGTGGTGAGTGCAAGCAACTCTGCACCCGAGTGTAGTGGATGTGCGATTTGAATTTCATTTTGTTTTGTTTGCATGGTGTTTTATTTTCATTTTTATTTTTTGTTTTTTTTATTATATATATAATCCCTAACACACTAGTCCCATATAAATGCATTAACCCCCTTATAGAATTTGATCATTGATCCATTTGATCCTTGATGAAATCACCTCCTAATAATTATGACTTTGAACACAATGAATCCCTATTATATGATAACCCTCAATCAATATCAACTTGAACATGGTATACCCTCTTATCCCTATGACTCTTGAAACAATCGCCTCTAGTGAACATAGTGTGACCTCAAACACACTAAAAGATGAATACATTATGGTTCTGAACATGGTAACATCATAATAGATTGACCCTTCTAATACACTATGACTCTTAACCCCTATAACCAGCCTTGATCTCTTAATTCACCTTTTTTATTTATTTCAAATTATTATTATGATGCATTTAGAAAAGTATGAGGTTAATTAATATGTCATTTAAGGTCAACAATATCTTTGGCATTAAAGTATCATGTCATGGTATAAAATATTGATCACTATAACCTTCCTTGGACATAGTATACCCATAAGGTGTAAATCATAGGAGCTAATATACCATGGTATAGACATCTGAAATATCTCATGTGATCATGTAAGGTTGGATGATCTAATATCTAATGGGAAAACTAGAATATCAAGTTTGAATCAGAAGAAATAAGCAAGAGAGTTCATCAAAGCATCATGAATGCACCCCTAAGAGGGTGGTCTGGAAGTAGTTTCTCTTGAGAGGGGAATAGTTCCTAGGTGATAATAGATCTTTAAATTGTGTAATTAATCTATCAAAGAACTAGAATCTCAAGAACAACCATAGAAGAATAGAAGTTATCAAACCAAGATACTACATGCTTAGGTGGTGCAACAAGTGGTCTCAAGTGTGTTTGAATCATAATGTCAATGTATTAATTAATATTTTATCTTATAAAATAAGCAAGACTCTAGACAAAAGATAAACTAAAAGCACTCAAATAGGCCTAGACTATAACTCTTTCAAACTCTTCCATCTAAATCATTGGGGGCCCACCAAGAAAAGAGAATAAGGA
This sequence comes from Picea abies, assembly GCA_900067695.1. Lineage (NCBI taxonomy): Eukaryota > Viridiplantae > Streptophyta > Pinopsida > Pinales > Pinaceae > Picea > Picea abies. Next base: position 4,630 of record CBVK0100692173.1, on the reverse strand, counting down.
GAAGGATGAGGGATTTAGAAACACCTACCATGAGAAGTGATTAAATCCACTATGGTGATGAGTGAAGGTATAAATGAGGTTGTTATAACTAGGAGACAAAGGGTGATGAAATATCGAGGCCCATAGAAATACGTCTTAGGTGTCCTCCCTCATACAAGATCCAGCTCGATAGAAGCCTAATAGAATGGCCACTAAGATACCTCTTCATAGATGCATGAAACATGTTACCTTTCCTTCAATATGAAATCAAATGGTCATGGAATATTCATTATTTAAAGAGCTAGGAGTCTCAATCAAACCTCTGGTCCCAACCTTGGCATTATCCACTCTAAAGAGTGTGCTTGTTGATAAATAGCTCTTGATCATATCCTACAGAAAGGATTTTAATATCCCTAATTGGTTAACCACTATGTTTCAAATGTAAATGGTTGTGATGAATTATTTGGATTCATATCCCCACAACACTAGCTTAACTACAAAGTTATTTTGGCCCCAATTGGGGATTTAATGAGTTAAGTTAGATTGTTGATTTTAGACTGAGATTGGGGTCATGAACCAAGCATTTAATTATGGAGTGAAGTGTGTATACTTGTGGTGTAACCAAATTCAGAAGGAAATGTACTTTAAATAGAAATGTTTGTAATTAAAGAGAATTTGAATTGAAATACTAGTTCAAATGAAGACAAATACTTAAGCAAAAGGAAATTGCTCCTTATCAAAATGAACCTCCTAATTAGAAATGAGAATTATTAAATTCAAATCATCAAACAAAATTCTATTTCAACATAGCTATGGACTAAGATTTAGATGGCTAAATGATTCCAAAAGGAAAGGCTAAAAGAAAGAAGTCAAATACTAGAAACAAGAGGTGTTCCTTTCTCTAACTAATTAACTTTTCTTTTTGAAATTAAATGATCCTTATAACAACAAGAAAATGAGGATTGAAGGTTGGAATATTGATGTGTCTAGTTTAGAGACATTTGACCAGCCCACTATCTATCATCAGTTGATTGGTTTACTCATGTATCTAGTCAACACTAGGTCAGATATTAGCTTTGCAGTCAAATCCCTAAGTCAGTTCATGGTGGACCCTTGAAGAGTGCATTGGATAGTTGTGAATCATGTGCTTTGGTACCTGAGAGGTACAATGGAGTACCGATTGTTGTATGAGCGCAGTGGTGGAGTGATATTGTCAGGTTTTACAAATGTTGATTGGGCAGGATGTACTGAGGGAAGGAAGAGCACTTTAGGTTTTTGCTTCAGTATTGGATCGAGAATTATTTCCTAGTTCAACAGGAAGCATAAATCATGGTAGTAAGCTATGTAGAGGTAGAATACATGGCAACATGTGAGGAATTATGGTTGAGGAAGTTGTTCTTTGTATTGTTCGTTGTGGAGTTGGAAGCTACGACGATACATTGTGATAATCATAGTGGCATCAAGATCTATGAGAATAATGTGTTTCATGATCGTAGCAAGCATATAGACATATGTTATCACTTCCTACGAGATTGTGTGCAAAAGGGGGTCATGAGGCTTCAATACATTGAGACTGATGATCATATGGTAGACATATTTACCAAGTCACTGAGCAGACAAAAGTTTGAGAAGTTCATATATAATATGGGGTTGGTGAAGAATCCCTTCCTCATTAAGAGGGAGTGTTGAGAAGAGTAACTCGGAAGGTCTTCTTCCATGTGTCTTGTCCTAGTAATTCATTAATATTGTTTGATTGTAAAATTCTTCATGTGGGTCGTATTTGAGTCTCGAAACCCTCCCATAGTTTCAATGCATGCATCTACTATAACCATGTCAAATTTTGGTGCATACAAGTACAAACTGAAAAAATTTCAATATTGGCCCCATTTCATGGCAATATTTTCAATTGCACACACCTTTCAATCTAGTCAAAGTTGATCTATTAATATCTCTTGTTACTGTGGGGTTACAAATCCTCATGATCCCAATGACCACATGCCTCCAACCTTCTAATATAATGATCGTTGGGTGACAACATTTATGAAGGGTGACGACTAAGACTAGGGTACTTTAGGGTTTGGATGATGAATTGATGATGGAAGAAAGTGGGTGTGTGAGTCAAATTTGAGTTCATAAACCCTCCCATATTGTTAATCCATGTGAATAGTCTATCCATGTCAAATTTCAATGCATTCAGAAATAGTTTGAAAATATTTCAACTTTGGCCCCATTCACAGGTCATTATTGCCCGTGTCTAGTCCTAGTGCAATTTCCTTGTAAAATTTGTATAAGATATTTGGAGAATGATAATGATGAATTGATGATGTACATAACTACAATGTTGGTATTATTAGGCACAGTCACACATAGCTCTTCTTGGTTTTGAGAATAGTTCATTCTCTACCAAATAGGGGAAACCATGTGAAGGTGGATGCTCTAATTATGCCCTCCCCTCACATCACTCTCAATTTCCCCATATTACCTAATTTGAAATTCTAAATAACATGTATCATATACTATATTATACAAAATAAAAACATATAAAGATCATATAAAAGATATAAACACATACCTCTTCTTTTCAAGAATTGAATATCAATAATCTTCTTCTTCATCGAGCTCAACATCTGTATCGGGATATGATTCAGAATCGATATTGGTGAAAGGATCATTCATATCAACATCACCATCAACGTCATTTTCACTACTATAGTTATTTATATTGTCAATGAGATCATTGTCTCCTACATTTGGATGATCAACTTCTTCAACTTCTTCGTCTGACACATTGACTACATGAGCCACCTGCTCCTGATATCCATAATCATGATATTCTTCCTCGTTATTATCTTCATCCTTGGCTACATGATTGTACTTTATTGGCCTTCCTCTTGGATCATATCTAACAATGTATGACCAACCTGCTTTACCAGGTACCTCTGAGTAAAATACTTTCTCACATTGACTTGGAAGAACATAAGGCTCTGTACCTGGTTCAAATGCCCTTGTATTAACCATGGTAAATCCATTATCATGCTCAATAACAGTTCTTTCAGGATCACGTTCATGCCTCCATAGCCTGTACCATTTAACCTCAAACAAAACTATTTTAAAGGAATTAAAATCACACTCAATTATATCCTCCAAATGGCCATAGTACCTATTCTCAGTTTCTTCTTCTTCCATATTTTTGTCACTTCTAGAGGAAATGTTGGTGACTTCAAACAATGCAGTTATCCCATAATCTAAAGTTTTCATCTTATAAACCAACATTTTGATACGAAATTTACAACCATTACACCACATAGCCTTGTGATGTTTCAACTGCAACATGGACAACAAGTAAAAAATAAATTGCGAATTAATAATCCTCATATAGGACTTACTAAATATATATTTCAATAATTAAACAAACCAAATACATTGAAAATTTGGGAAAAAAACTAGGAAAATTTGGGCAACAAATTTAACTTGCTTGTTTATCTTTTAAACCAAAGGCTAAATCAACTTCCCTTGATGTAAGATCAGGAAATTGATCTCGATGACGATGCATTGTTTTAATCATCTTACTCACCCCTTCCCATGATAACCTACCAAAATATTCTTCAATATATTCTATCCAATGTTCCATGCAATCAAGGTTGTTTGAAATGTATAAATGTAAAGAATCCTACTCTCAAGCAACTATATGATAGCATAACAATTTAATATCATTAATTAGTTAATTTTAATAAATGAATAATTTAATAGATGTGTAATATATTAAATCTATGTCAACATCTAATAATTACCTTTCACTGTCCTCATTTTACCTTTCCCCAATAAGACCTCCCCTTCAAATTTGTTGATGGAGTCGAGATACCAAATGCGAGGCACATTCATATTTTTTGCTAATTTAGGTAGATATTGACTAATATAAACCATGCATTGATATACCATAGAACCCTCTGGATGTGCTCTTTGTCTAACAAAAGACTTCAGTGACTTCAACTTCCTCTCCACCATCCACATCGACCTTGTGTGTACTGGTCCACATAATTCAACCTCCTAAACTTGGTGTATGAGGTAGTGTTATTGTGCATTGAAAAATGTTGGAGGTAGATATTTTTTCATTTGACACATTAGTTGGGGAATTTCTCTCTTCCAATACCTTATATCTTCTTTATGGATTTCTTTGATGATAGCCACCTACAAATGTCGATGCAATAAAATAATATCAAGGAATACATAAATTTGCAAATAAAAGATAATATGTCAATAAGTTCCAAAATCACATAAGAAGTACATTTTCCTTATAAAACAATACTTACCTCATGTATTTGCCAAGTACATAAATAATTTGTTTTATGTTGTTGTCAAAGTCATCTGGGAGAGATAAAGGTAGAACATACTATAACAAAAAACAAATAATTATTATTTGTTTCCAAAAAATGCATACCAATAAGAAAATATATTATAACCTACTAATTACTTAATGAATGTATGCCAGTCATGTGTTTTAACCCCACCAAAATCACCTTTTTTAGTTAAGATATTTTGTATGTTCGACGAAAACCTCGTTGGAAACCTAGTTTTTCGAATGACCTCTTTTACAATATTGCTCTGTTTCTCCATCAATAAACAAGGAAGACTAGTATTTTGTTCATGACCA
>CBVK0100692172.1:0-11195 GCA_900067695.1 Picea abies | reverse complement strand
AAGTGATTCCAATATATGTATTGTTAATGGATTGAGATCTCATTTTTATTGAGAGTGTTAAATGATTATTTGAAATGTAAATATGATATTTTCTTTTTGGAAAAGACATGTTTATTAGCTTCATTATCTATTATTTCATTCAACAAAATTACTAAGTACTTAACAGAAACTGTGACCTCAAAACGAAAACTCTAGTAAAAAAAATTCTATTTTTTGGTAAACAACATCAAAATCAACTCCCAAATTAAAAAGTGGTGTTACCGGTAGCACCATTTTTTGGGAGGTGGTTAAAATTGTAACTTGTTGCAACTTGTTTGAATTGCACGCTTGACATTGCGAACATAACCCTGAAATTCACCCTTGAATTGCAAAGTGATGTTACCAGCAACACAATTTTTTTTTGAGTTAAAATTATGACCTAATTGAAACTGTGGCCTCGACTACTAGCACAACCACAAATAAAACACAGAAAATAGACTCCTAAATCTAAAAGTGTTATTACTTGATAATTTATTTATCAACTAATTTTATTTTTTTAATCATTTACATTAAAAAATAATTAAATCAAAAAGAAAAAACACCCCTAAACAAATTCCTCTTATTTAAAGAAAAAAATAATTCTTTTAAAAATAAAGAAAAAAAAAACAATTTTTGTTTAAAAAAATGCAAATCTCTACTTTTAATAAAAAAATTAATTAAAAAAGAATAATTACGCCGAAAGGCGTATACCTATTGGCAATGGGCACAATTAATCATCTTTTAATCTAAAATTCTAATATGATGGCTAACAATTAAAGATGTTGGAATATTCTTAGTCGTCCTCCCAAATCAATGATTGTGATTTACTCTTCATAATCTCCTTGTATTTTTGAATGCATCCGTTAACCTGTTTACTTTTTAACATTTACTTAATCATATTAAGAAATTACTATAGCACTATATGATTGCCTGGTTTAAATGATTAACGTTTAACATTACCACATTTGGATTATTAATCATGAATTTCCTCACCTGTCCCTGCGTTTTCCTCAGACGTTTTAAAGATCCGCTCGTTTCATATGCCTTTCGGCATTCATCAGTCACAATTATGTGACTGTGCTAGTATATAAATAGTTTTGAAAAATATTAACATTAAAGCAATCAATTTAAAACTCCAAAATTGAAAATAAAAACCATGTTTAACATTTACTTAATCATATTAAGAAATTACTATAGCACTATATGATTGCCTGGTTTAAATGATTAACGTTTAACATTACCACATTTGGATTATTAATCATGAATTTCCTCACCTGTCCCTGCGTTTTCCTCAGACGTTTTAAAGATCCGCTCGTTTCATATGCCTTTCGGCATTCATCAGTCACAATTATGTGACTGTGCTAGTATATAAATAGTTTTGAAAAATATTAACATTAAAGCAATCAATTTAAAACTCCAAAATTGAAAATAAAAACCATGAAAAGTAATTATTTTTATAAAAAAAATTAAAAACAATCTAAAAATCCAAAAAAATTAAAATATACAAATAAATTTTATAATTTTGTTTAACTAAAACATAATTTTTAAATATAAACAATAATTTTTTTTAAAACAACTAAACTATATTACATTTAAAAAAACAATACAATTTTAAATTTTAAATAATTTGAAAACCTATGATAAAATTTGAATAAAAATTTTTAAAAGAAAAAACCAAAACTAAAATTAAAATATTAAAATACAAAGAAATTAAAAAACAATAATCAAACTATATTAAAAACTATGTTAAAAACGTCAATTCTTATTAGCTCAATCGGTTAAGGTGTGGGTTTCCTTTGCTAGGCGACCCAAGTTCAATACTCTTATGATGAGTTTAGTCGGGAAGGGACACCCAAAAATCGAACCATGTTAAGGGTTGGTGCGGCCCAAACCGGGTGCGATCCCCAGGTGATTTTGACTACTTAGATGCCCATGAGTTATGTTTCTTAACCAATGGTTAAAAATACTGGCTCCACAAGTTACATGCACATTTCTAACAAATAAAAAAAACTAAGTTAAAAACTAATATTAAAAATTATATTAAAAAACTATTTTAATAAACTATCTTAAAAACTATTTTAATATCAAAAACAATATCCAGACACTAATATTTGTTTTTTCACAAAAAAATAAAATGAGAATTTTATAACATTAAAATGGTGTGGTCAAGACCATTGAGTACAATATCAGTTTCAAAAATTTCCCAAAAGTCCTAAAAAATAGTTGCATAGATGGTTCTACAATGACTATATCGATTCCCTTACTAAGTCTCCACACATTTAGCCTATTACTATTCTGAAAAGAGTATAACTGGTAGCAAATACCGTTGATACATATACACAAATAAAACATGGAGATTACATATTGATATTAATGAACTACAAGGTTCTTGCTTGATATCTAGCATTCCTTCTTTTTCCCATTCCTCTGCCAAGGGCTTGTTGGGGTCTGGAAGTGGACAAATAGATGCTGCTGACTCATTCCTTGATTTCTGGCTGGAGAAGCTTGTTCATGATTCCTTTCCAAGTGTTCAATTTTGAATTTCATCTCCTCATTTCGACTTCTCAACGCATACACTTCATCCTGCAGTTGACCAATCAAATTTCGATGCTGAGAAAGTGTTTCCAAGACAAATGAGACAGTAGAGCTTAAAGCTCCCACCCTTATCTGTAATTGATGGTGTTCTTCTTCCTGAATCTCCTTCATTTCTCTCCCTAAGGTTCGCTTTCCTCCGCTTCCCTCCAAATTCATTATGTATGAGGTGAATCGCCTAGTCTCACCAACTTCATAGATAGTCTCTCTTCCTTCTAAGACGCACAAAGAGAATTTGCTTCGAACTACTTTCCAACCCAACACACAGAGCACTCGAGCAAGACAAATTGAACCCCGAGCAAATGGCCACCCTTCCCACCACAAAAACCCACAAGAGTTTCAATTCTACATACACTCCAACTGTCATTCTCTCCGTCCGCTACTACTCCAGATATAACCATTTTTCTGCCGCAAAGCCACTCAAACTCATAATTCAAATGAATGTACTCAGAGCCATTATTGCGCACTATGGGTTATACCTTCCTGAGTTGGAAAAACCAAATTCGGTTTCCCTTCATGACCTCAGATGATCCAGAATCGGATCTAGGAGCCTGACAGGGCTCAAAAAGGCTAAAAAATGAAAGTGCTCGGAATCCGACGAAACCAATGTCATTGCGTCCGTCTCGTCTTCTTGATTCCATCCATATAATGACTTTTTAATGTTCATAGTTTTTTTTTTTTTTTTTCATTTCTAGTGGTTTAATGGTATTTTTTTGTTTAAAAAAAAAAGAAACATTTAGATTTTTTTTTTTCAATAAAAATTGCGATTTGCTTTTTTTTCAAAAAAAAAATATTTTATTTGTAAAATAATTTTGTTTTTTCTTAAAAAAAAAATAGGAATTTGTTAGAAATGTTTTTTTTTTTTTTTAAATCTAAATTATTAGAAAAAATAAAATTAATTAATAAATAAATTATTAAGTAATAACATTTTTAGATTTCGGAGTTAACTCATCATTATTAAGTAATCTTTAGATTTAGGAGTAATAACATTTTTAGAAATTAGTTAATAAATAAATTATCAATTAGATCATAGTTTTAACTTCAAAAAAAACGTGGTGCTACTGGTAGCATCAATTCTCGATTCGAGGGACAATTTTAAGGTTTTGTTCGCAATATCAAGAATGTAATTTCAAACAAGTTGCAAAAATAACCACTCTAAAAAAATAAGAACTCTAGAGCGTTCTCGTTAAATTGGTAAATCTGTTATCCAATAAATTTCTAGCACAAGATTGAAGCATTCTAACAAAATTCTGCACCAAAACAAGTGACCTCATGTTACAATTATCAAGCCAACTACAAAAATTTAAAATTTTTTAAAAGAAAAAGTTGTGATATTGTTTTTCTCATGAGCATGGAACCATTTCTCTCAAGTCCATCATGAAAGTTCGATTAGGCACAAAGTGACACCATTGCAAGTAGCCTTAGTGTGGCCGATCTTTCTGGTTAAATTATTTGCTCGAATAGTCCAAGAATTATAAAGTTCTAGAGAAAAAATGACATATGCTCAAGATGTAATGAAACAATAGGATTTTGTTGTTGTAGAGGATGCCTTGGAGTGACTCAACAACTAGTTTTGCAACTTCTTTATATTGCCTTTTTCTCTAAAAGGCAAAAACTATAAAATGGAAGTTATGTGTCGAGGGAGCCATGACATTTCATTCACTGTGCAACTCGTTGTTTTTTAACAATATTTTGGTAGCTACGTCTTCATATCATATTTATTCGTGGATGGATACCTATTAGGTTTCTTTCCCATTCATTATTTATTGAAATGAAATCAAACTAAATTACAAGTTGCCACGGAATATTTGTTACATTGTAAATATATTAACCCTAAGAAATTCATTAAATTTGCCATTTCCATGATAATATGATAGATTAAGTCTAAGAAATTCATTAGATTTTCCATTTGCATTGAAAGCTATGTGGTATCATGTAAGTGCTTTGCATATGACACTTGTATAGAACAAAAAGTGGACCACCTTATTGCAAATCAATGTGTACAAGAGAAATGGAAAGTAAATTGTATAGAGCATAAAAAAATGGGTACAAATCATTAAATATGGGATGATACAAATTTTCATCACATCTTAGACTCTAAAAATATTAATTATAACATTACCAATTCTATATAAGGTTACCAAGGTCAATTCTATATAAGTCACCTAATAGCATTTTTAGATAATTAATATTATTTTTCATAAAAAATAATATTTTATATATAATTAAAAAAAAATTAAATTAATAAACTTTCAAAATATTAGATAATACAATTTTTTTCATGGCATTTTAGACTCTAAAATATTAATTATAACATTACCAATTCTATATAAGGTCACCTCATAGTATTTTAGATAATTAATATTATTTTTAATAAAAAAATAATATTTTATAAATATTTAAAAAAAAATTAAATTAATAAAATTTCAATTAATTAATTAAAAGTAATAAAAATATCATTAATTATTAATTAATGTTGTCGAGTTAAATAATTTACACATGTATCTAATATATATATATAGATATAGACATGGATTTTTGTTTTAACTTATTTCGATATTCTTTAAAAATGATTACCTTGTTTGTTAACAATTGTGTCTATGACCCCTCGTGATAATACATCAATGTGATGGTATGGAAACAACCACATATAAAAATTATCATCTCATTGATTAATAATGGGTATTCATGACATATAATATTTCATAGTTATTTTACATGGTGCTTTTATTGTGAGTGTACATGGAGGGTTTTATTGTGAGTGTACATGGAGGGAGTAGTATAATATTGGGCATAATTAATCTCATCGATGCACAATGAGCATATTAACAAGAGTGATTATGCCTTGTGTGATGGCGATGATAATTATAGTAATTAGAGTTTATAGTATTGATTATATTTTTAATGTAGAAAAAAGAATAAGAATGGGTGGAAAAGTTTATCACAATTTTTTCAATAAATGTAGAAATGTTGAGTATGGAAATTTTTGTAGAAATGTTGAGTATGGAATTTGGAGAAAGGAAACTTTATTTCTAAGATTTTAGTTATTGAGATTATTCTTTACAACTGTGAAGTTTGGACATGTAACATCTCTTGTGAGACTTGGAATAAAATTGAGCAAATCTAAAAATGTTTCTCAACCTATATTTTAAGATCAATATCAATGTTTCTTGTCTCGATCTCTTGATCGAAGCTCGATGTACTTCTTTGGAGGCTAAAGCCATGATTTGATATTTATATTATAAACACAAAATGATCAAGTTGAGTAAATATAGGCTCCTTATTGTTTCTTTATAGTAAAACTTCAAAGGTATAAGAGAGAATCCACCATAAAACTTCAAAAATAAACCCTTGAACATCCAAGATCCCAAACATTCATCATGAATGACACCAAAAATATAGAGAGAAGAATCCTTAAGGTAGGGTAACACCATCAAATACTCCTTATAAAAGGAATCACTCCACAAGCCATGCTTGCTACAAGATAATACAATCCAACACATATTCAATGCAATGATACTCATGTGAATTTATACTTTCTCATAAGTATTCATAGGGGTTTCATGCCAGCTACCCCTTATTATTATATTCTTTCATTTTATTTACATAGATAACCTATTACATTAGCATGACCACATTACATTCATTATCCCCTTGTGTACCTCCCTAGGTACCCCATAGAAAATAAAAAGAAGACAAGCAACTTAATAATATTGATGATATTAAATCTTAGATCCCTATGAAGTTTAAATATAATATCTAAAAGGACAATGAAATCACTAATAAAGAGGAAGTTGAAATAGTACACAGATTTTATAAATCCTAATTTTGGTGGTCAAAACTATTTTTCCAACATTGCGAGCTTAAATAGAAAAATGAATATTATAAATTTAGGACCAATGCTCATGAAATTCATGGTGAAATTGATTGCAAGACTAATGCAAAACAAATTGGGATGAATGAATTTGTAAAATTTGTGGTACACATGTTCTTGAAGATGAACATAATTTCCTTTTAACTTTTCTTACCCTTTGTTGTCACCCTTGGAGACCCCTGTTAAGTTCCAAAGATCTGAATACAAAAACACCACAATAAATCTATAAAAAAATATAGAAAAAATATCCACTTTATTAATTTTAAACCCTTAGGGTAGGGTAACACCATATATTAATCCTTATCGAAGGAAGGATAACACTCCTCAAGAAATACTTTCTTGTTATGATAACAATATTCTTCACTCTGCTTCAATACATTGCTTACACCTCTCTCTCTCTCTCTCTCTCTCTCAAGAACATTCTAGAGAAGGAATATTCTAGTAGGTAGAACCTTCTAGAAAGCCTTCTCACCTTTATTTTGTTCACACTATTACGTGGGTATTATCTACTAGAATTGGCCTCCATACATAATAATACATAACCCCATTCCCATTGGGTACCTCTCTAGGTACCCCATATTACCTCCCTAGGTATACTGCATTTTCATCCCCTTTTACATGTTTCTCCCTTGAAACATGAGAAGAAACCATACAATATGATCATCTAAGTAATGTAGCCAACTGGTACCAAGTACAACCATCCATCCATCCTAATGGAAGATGAACATGATGTCCAAATACTACCTTTCCACCTTGATCTTGATCCTTATCACACATTTGGTGCCATGGGGTTGTTGCTCTATCCTGATATTGTCCTGTAGTGCTGGTATTCCTCCAAGAATCTCTTAATTTGTTTATTTTCTGGTGCCATGCTGGTCCATAAAATGTGTGTTGATGATCATGCCTCTACCTTGATGACTGTTGTTTCTCTATGTGGTGTGGATGTTGATATAAAACAAATTTAAGAATCAATCCTTTTTTCTTCAACTTTTCAATACAATGTTCCTTTGAGTTAACGATGTCCTTGGATTCTTTATTGTGTTCTTCCTAGGATGTTGCTTCATGCCCTTCTGTAGAATCTTCATGTGATGCAACTGTGGATTATGAAACGAGTTCTTTGCTTGCCCCCATGGGCCCTTCTTTTTTACCAAGAGACACTTCCTACAACATAGCTTTCTTTTTCTTTGACCAATTTTTCACAAACTTCTTTTCCACATTAATATTCTCTATACCAATTGTGGTCATCCAAGGATATCCAAGAATAACATACACAACATTCATATCAATGGCACAAGAATCAAAATGCAACACATATTTATCTAGAGTGAGCTTAAAATATTTAAAAATTTGAACATTTTTACCCTCAACCTGTGTGATTTGAATATTCTTTGTAGGAACTTGCAATCTATTAACCAATTGGACGTTGATAAAATTTTGTTTGCGACTAGTGTTAATAGAAACAATGACCTTTTCTTTGTGAATACAACCATGAACCTGTAATATAGAGTTGCCATATAAACCCTTGCTGCTCTCTATATCATTTTTTCAAACATGAGACCACCTATCTAACATCACTTTTTCAAATTCTTCATCAGAGACTGCCATCATCTCGCTATAGTTAAGGGATTGCCACCATATGAGAGCATCTTCTTTGAAACCATAGTGGAGACGAGATTTCCACCTCTCTTTCCATAATGAATTGCCATTTTTTTATTATATATTATTTAATACTAATGCCATCATCTTTTCCTGTAAACCACATTTTGGTTGGAAAAAATATTCAACCAAAAACTAGGGTTTTATAAAAATAAAACTTACTATGGAAATCACACAGTTTTTTCTGGAAAAACCTTGGAATTTTTTCCGAATTTAAAATGTTGATAACTTCACTTCCGAGACTCTATTTAGGCCGATTTGTTTTTTTGAAATTGGTATTTTTTTGAGAGGAATTCAAATATCCAATTTATTTATGCAAATTCTACTAAAAAAGTTTCATAATTGAGTCTGAAGTGCCCCGCCCCCTTTTTTCTCTAGAAAAAATCTGCAAAAAGAACCCCAAAGTTTCTTCCTTCTTTGACCAAAGAAAGAGCTATGATACCAATTGTTAAGTTTGAAATATATGAATACAAAAATACCACAATAAATATAGAGAACAATATATAAAAATATCCACTTTATTAATCAAAAACCCTTAGGGTAGGGTAACACCATATATTAATCATTATGGAAGGATAACACTCCTCAAGCAATACTTGCTTGTTACAATAACAATATTCTTCACTATGCTTCAATACATTGCTTTCTTTATATGTAATTCTCTTTCTCTCCTAGGAACATTCCAGAGAAGGAATATTCTAGTAGGTGGAACCTTCTAGAAATCCTTCTCACCCTTATTGTGTTCACACTATTACATGGGCCTTATATACTAGAATTGGCCTCCATACATAATAATACGTAACCACATTCCCATATTACCTCCCTAGATATAATACAACCCCTATCCAAAATTTTTCCAAGTTGCACCCAAATTTCTACCCCCCCTCCAAGCCTAAAGACTCACCACTTTCAAATATATCTTGCATTTCTCTCCTCATCCCAAGATACCTCACACTGCCTTTGACCTCCTTAAAAGTAAACCCATTGAAAACCCCTAGGATACTTGATCCAGGTGGATATCAGTGGGCCACCCACCTATTCCAACTGGCTCATCTTGGCAGTTTTTTAGTTTGGCATTTTTTTCCTAGTTTTCCAGGTCCTGAACTTTCAGGGCCGTTTTGAGGCCCTAAATAACATTTTTAGGGCTCACCACAGTCAAATAGTAAACTAAGTTAGAGTTTGACGACATAATGTGTAGTCCTCGGATAGAATTTCCAATGGGATATCATGCGCCTAAAATGGAGATCGTATGCAATAGTTACGACCTCGAGAAGTTGATGTACTAACTTACCCCAACGGGGCCCACATGACTTTTGACACGTCATCTCCTAGGGTTAGGTTTTTGGATTTCTAGAGTTTTGGAATTCATGTTTATTGTAAAAAGGATTTCAGAGCCTCATTGTACTCATCTTCTTGAGAATGAGCACAACAATCACATATCTTCTTAGAGATAATCCACCACCATTCTAGCAAGCTTGTTTTCAGTCTGCATTTTACAGTTTCAACATATTTATTTATTGAATAGAAGCTAGTTTTACTGTATCTTTGTTATTTTTCTTTGTGACTTTGTGTTAATAATAATAATAATATGTGTTCATTTCGTTCTTCTCATAAAATCCGGATCAATACTCTTTATCCCTCCACTCTACACTAGAGTTCATTATTGTCATGGGCATGGTTAGAGTGGTTGAGGGTGTGAGGGTGCTAATATTGAATTCCTAAGTCTCATGGGTGGTTGGGATTGGCCCACCAAGGTAAAAAGAATGCTATAAATCAAATCATGGGAGATCAAGCCTGTCAAAGAACCAAAGTAATTAGGTGAGATCGGAAATAATAATAATATGTGTTCATTTCGTTCTTCTCATAAAATCCGGATCAATACTCTTTATCCCTCCACTCTACACTAGAGTTCATTATTGTCATGGGCATGGTTAGAGTGGTTGAGGGTGTGAGGGTGCTAATATTGAATTCCTAAGTCTCATGGGTGGTTGGGATTGGCCCACCAAGGTAAAAAGAATGCTATAAATCAAATCATGGGAGATCAAGCCTGTCAAAGAACCAAAGTAATTAGAGCAATGTGAAAATCCATGAGTTACCTTGCCAAAATAGATTAGTGGTTTGTATTTCATTGTAGTGGGGCAACCTCATTAAGGGGTGGAAAAAAATAAAATGCCACAAATGGTGGATTGACCTCTTTTTGGTTTATATCTATGATGGTTATATTAGCGAGGGAGATGGGGTCCACTGGGGAAAAGAGGAGTTAAAATGGCATGAAGAGTTGTGATTTATCCCACTTGATCAATATCTACAACCCACATCTTATCGCAGGGAAAAACCTTTTCGAGAAACCGAAGAGAGTGGACTGCTATGAATGGTCCCAATTTTATCCACATAGATCCAATTATAAACACAGATGGTATCATGAAAGATGATTCATATAAAAAATGAAAATAATCAAAGCATTGTGAACAACTGATCTTGGCTCTGACTAATGAAACAAAGGTTGATATTTACTACAAAATTATGGGAAGGATTCATAGGTGTCCTTTCCCATTGGAATTTGGTGTGCATGAGTTCTTTATGGTTTGGTACGATTTTTCCATTTACGTGAAATATGGGATTTTGTTTCCTAAAAGTGGTTTTTTCTCATATGGTCTAATTTGGACAATTCTCCCATACTCCCCCACCCATATAACATCCCATTCATATTTAAAGATGAAGTTATGAAGTCTCATCACTAATTTCCAACTTTACAAGGGAGTTGCAACATGATATTTTCAAGTCGACCTAAGGTGATATTCACAGGAAAATATTTGATGTGCAAATGTAGTGGCTTCCCATCAAAGAAGTTGCATGACTTGAGACTAGTGAAAGTGTCTATTGGAATACTACTTTAGGGTGTAATTCCATCCGAAAAAAAATTGAAACTTGTCACTAAGGGAGGGGGATACTTAGACACTTTCAAATTATGATAAAAAAATATTGGCTCAATTTGTCAATGAGGCCAAAGTTGTTAGGGTCCTAACCCGCACATAGGTAGAACAATATATTCAGA
>CBVK0100692171.1:0-11195 GCA_900067695.1 Picea abies | reverse complement strand
TTTGTAGTTGTTGCTATTAAAATTCTTACGGGATGTATGAGGCAACATTTTTTTCAAGGGCAATAACATATACCATCACCCTTTTCACCTGCATTACTTTTTTCCTCACCTCTAATTATATTTTGCGACATTCTTCTGCACAACTTCTGCACAAAAATACCATTTAAGAACCGTCGTTGTTATAGGAATATTGTCGCAACATCTTTAAATCGTAAAATATTTATAGGTCACTTTCGTCACAATTGCGACGAACATTGACCAAATCATTGTTGACTTTGTCAAAGAGTATAACGGTTATAACGATCATATCGTCGCTCTTGCAATGAAATCTCACCAAATCAATTTAGAATTTGTCAAATAGTATAACGGTCAATATGGACTATATCAAATAGCGTAATGGTCAATAGTTAGCGTCGTGCTTGCAATGGATTCACACGTTCGTCAAAATAACAACGATCGTCCACTATATTCATGATCTTTGCAAAACATAAGAAAGTTTGATTTCGTCGAGAGAGCAAGGAATACGGGCTAGATTTATAACAAAATTGAAAATTGAACTTTTTCTCTGGAATTTTGCAACGAAAGGGTACTTTCATCGCAAGTAGTCGTCGCAAATATTTCAATATGTTGTAGTGAGTGTTTAAATTGTGTTGAAGGAAATTGGTCTGATACCAATTGTTGAAATGGATACTTGACACTGAGATGGGGGGTGAATCAGTGTAAAATAACTTTGGGCAATTTTCCACTTTTAATAAATTAACTGAACAACATATATTTATTTCATATTCTCAAAAAATATATATAAAAGAATAAATAAATTATTTATTTATTTAACTTGAATGAATACATAAGATCAATCTTTGAATTTAATGTTC
This sequence comes from Picea abies, assembly GCA_900067695.1. Lineage (NCBI taxonomy): Eukaryota > Viridiplantae > Streptophyta > Pinopsida > Pinales > Pinaceae > Picea > Picea abies. Next base: position 10,320 of record CBVK0100692171.1, on the reverse strand, counting down.
AAACAATTATGAGAAACCCAACTTTCTGTTACAAGACCTAGCTTGTAGTTCTCAGATCCAACTGAGAAATGAGGAATCCAACCCTCATAACAAGTCCCAGCATGTTGATCTCATATCCAATTGATATGTGAGGAATCCAATCCTCATACAAGACCCATCTTGTAAACAGGCACCAACATGATAGAATGAACCTTCATTCAATCCATTATATATAAACAGGCACCAACATGATAGAATGAACCTTCATTCAATCCATTATATATATAAATATATATACTTCAACAAATTCAACTACTCTTCTTCTCACCATTCTTTCTTGTTTATATAGTCTTCCAAATGGTTTGAATTTGAATCATTGCATATTTTGATTTTGAACCATTGTACCTTTTCGTTTAAATGATAATATTAATCTTTACATAATATCATTCTCCTTTTTTTTCTTTATTCCTAATGCTCATGAATTAACTCTCTTTTAATCATGACTATGTGTTGGTTCTTTTGTCTTCATGAGTTGATCACAGACCTGGATTGAATCATCATATCGTTCTCATGATTTTGTTGCATTCTCAGTTCACCAACAAATCATATTTGATCTTTTATCGATTCTCTGTATTGTTCTAGTGCTAACTCTTTATCGAATTAAATCTGTATGAGGCACTTCCTTCAAACCCTTTACATATGACCATATGTGCAAAACCATGGTCTTATTGTCTAAGCAATGTTCCCAATGCTTCCTCTTCTTTCTCTCTTTGTTTCTTTATTATATACAACTGCGGTTGATGACCAGGCGCTAGGCCAAGCAAGTGCTTGATCACTTATCAAAATAAATGGTCAAGTTTTAATATCCCGATGAGATGGACGACTGTTGGTACTTTGAGACTTTGTCCTTAGTGACTTCTAGCCTCTATAATAGTTCAAATCTCTCGAAGTAGATTTCTCCGAAGTAGATTGGAGGGTAGATATATTATTTGCACGATGAACGATTTTTGTTCACTTTAGGACTTCAGCTATTTGTGGCTCCTAAACTCTGGAGTAACAATTCCTTCAAAGAGATTATGTATTGAATCAGTCATATAACAATGGTGACCACTTGATATCATTTAACACCTCCACTTACACTATCTTTACATTGTGCTTGATCAATGGTCGAGAATGCTCTCGAATTATATCAACGATTAGCATTAAATTCAGCCTTTGGCCCTTAAGGTTATTTCTAATGTTAGAAACCTCTTTCCCCTGAAGTGCATACTTTCGAAGTGACCTAACTTGTTGATGTCACTTATGACTTGGAAATATCTGAGTGGATGCCACATGTCACTTACTAATGTGGATCTCCTGATGTGGCACACGTCCTCCTCCTAGATCTAACGATCATCATGTATTCTCCAGATCTGATGGTCCTTCTTTATGATTTACTCTGTCCTTCAACTCAACTTGATCCAATGGTTGAGAATTATCTCAGAGAAGATCAAGGATTATTGATGATTGTGGGGTCCTCAACTAGCACAACATTTAAAACTATCGTCTAGTTCCAAAATGGAAACTTCTTGTTTGTTAGTGAAACTGATGCCAACCATAGATCTATTGGCAGGTGATCATCGACGGTTAGTGTGGATTACAGAACCATAAATTTTGTGTGGCTTATTCTGTCACCAAAAATCCCCAATTTGAAGTTGTGCAAGTGTTGGTGGATCAACCACAGTCGTCAATATTTGAATCGATGAGATCTGATAGTCTAGACGAATTGCAGGATTGTGAATAATGCATTGTTTAATTTTTCCTTTGCGCTCTGCAATCAATCCCTTCCCTTGATATAGCACTTGTATATCCAACGATCACAACTTGATCTGATCATTTACCAGTCTTCCAATATTCCTTCTTTTGTAATCTGACGGTCTAGACTAATTACAGGATTGGAATTAATGCATTATTTAATTCTCCCTTCATGCTTTACAATCAATCCCTACCCTTGATCTGGCACTTTCGTATCCAATAGTCACAACTTGATATGATCATTGACCAACCCCTCAATGGTCCTTCTCTTGTAATATGATAGATCTGATGGTCGAGATATAATTCTTCCAAACTCTGACTTCCCCTCGATCTGACGGTTCCTGATTTATCTGAGATATCTACATCAACAGACAAGATTATTTGCATGCTACCTTTCCCAAGATTTAGACTGAATTCCTCTACACCTCACATTATGTCTTCTACACGACTACTCCTTAAAACTATCTTAATGAATAAGATTCTTCCTGTGGGGATTTCGGTCCTGATGGGATTTCTACAATGCATTTTTCCTTCTAAGATTTGATTCTCTGCATATTGTTTGACATTTTCATTCTCTGCTAACTGTTTTACTGTTGACATCAATGACAATTAATCAATGATAATTCATCAATGACAATTCACGATAACAGCTTATCATCACATCACAATGACATCAACTGTTGACATCAATGACAACATATCAATGAAAATATGTCCAACAACTGTCACTAACACCAAATCCTAACCAAGAGAGCCAAAAGAACCAAAGGAAGGGAAACACCTCTTTCACTCACAGATGTGGGTAAAGGGGACTTGCCTGCATTTCATTGTTGATAGAGGCAATCAGAAGAACCTGATTTTAGCAGAGGTCATCAAGCATTTGGACCTACCGATAACACTACAACCGCATCCCTACACCATTGGCTAGCTTCACTAAATATGAGATATCTGCATCAGCCAACAATGTCGTCTTCCCTATAGCATCAATCCCTTCCAAGTTGAAGTATTTTGTGATATTTCTCCCCTTTAAGTTTGTGATGTCCTTTTAGGCTAGCCATAGTTGTAGAAGAGACATGTTGTGTATGAGTCTAGACCCTGCAATGTTATTATTACTTTGGGTAGAGAATTGTATAGGATACCAAAGGTAGCGTCGCCCACCACTATTTCTTTAATCTCTGCTAAGAAATGCAGTAAGGTCATTTCACAAACTAGGAAGTTCATATTCTTTGTGATCCATGCTTGCAGTAAGCATAAGGTTGTTGCCACATCCATGACCTCTATAGAGAGTTCTCTTTGTAGTAGAATAAAGTGGATTGGATCGTGGAAGAGTACAAAGACATCTTCTCGTCACCCACTGGGGTATAGATGCACTGCCAAGTCAAGCACCCAATTCATCTAAACCTCGGTGCATTGTTTCCTGATGGACCATTCTATCATCGCTTGTTGATGGAAAATGATGAAATCAAGCGCCAGATTCAATAGTTTCTTCAAAAGGGGCACATCTAACAAAGCTCCTCCCCTTGCAGAAGATAAATTGTGTTGGTGCAGAAGAAATATGGGACATGGAAGTTCTACATTGATTACATAGAATTAAAAAAAATCACATTCAGGAACTGGTACCCAATTCCCCAAATTGATGACCTTATTGACCAACTCAAGGGGATAAATTTCTTCAGTAATAATGACCTAAAGTATGGCTACCACCAAGTTCCAATCAAACCAACTGATGTATGGAAGACAACATTCAAATCTAAAGAAGGTGTCTTTGAATGGATGGTCATGCCCTTTGGCTTAAGAAATGCACCAAAAACTTTCATGAGATTGATGGATGATGTATTGAGACCCTCCTTCACCAACTCTTTTGTGGTGGTATATCTAGATGACATCCTCATATTTGGTAGAACTTGGGAGGAGCACATGCAACATATTCAACAGGTTTTGGGCACTCTGTGGTAGCACAAGCTATATGCCAACTTGAAAAAATTCTCCTTTGGCATGAAAAGGGTTCAATAACTTGGCTACATTGTTGATGAGCATGGGGTACATGTGGATCCATCTAAGATCCAAGTTATTTGTGACTAGCCATCCCCGACCACACTAACCGAGCTTCGAATATTATTGGGACTTTCCAACTTATACCGAAGGTTTGTGTTGGGATTATCTCATATTTCATGGGCCCTCATCAAAGTAACCAAGGGTGACAAGGAAAATATTGCATGGGGGCCGACACAAAAAAAATAATTTGATGATCTGAAGATCCTCTTATTCTCAGCTCCAATGCTCTCCTTACCTGATCTACAACAACTATTCGATATTGGGATTGATGCCTCTGACTACGTTGTTGGCACAGTTCTCACTCAACATGGTCATCCAATAGCATACCATAGTAATACACTCTTAGATATTGTTTGGAAATACCCCACCTATGACAAAGAAATGTATTCCATTGTGAAATCCTGTCATCAATGGAAGCATCTCATTCTGGGAAAGGAGACAATCATCCACACTGATCACAAGCCTCTACAGTTCATACAGACATAGGGGAAGTTGTATAATGACCTCCATCAAAAGTGGTCCACATACCTATAGTAGTTTCATCTCAACATCAAGTATAAAATAGGGAGCACAAATCATGTTACAAACTTCCTTAGTCTCCCTCCCATTGCTACACTCACCCAGTGCTCCATTTGGGCATGAGGCATATGTGTGGCCCCAACTTCATTAGCGTGACCCTGACTTCAACACCACCTATCATCTCTTGGGTATAGGAGCGGTTGTGACCAATTTTCACATTCAGGATGGACTGTTATGCCATCTCGGCCACCTCTGTGTTCCCATAAGAGAGCGTGCAAGGATAATTTGGGAGGCCCACCATAGTTGAATGGCAGGGCTTTTTGGTGTGGATAAAATTGTGGTCATTCTACAGAAACATTTTTATTGGCCAAAAATTCGACAAGATGTCGACAAGTATATCATATTTTTCACTTCTTGTTCCATTTCCAAACCAACCATCAAGAAGCAAGGATTATACACCACTCTTCCTACTCCAGAGAGGCCTTGGGAATCCATCTCGATGGATTACATGACTAGCCTTTTGTCCACCAATAAGAGCAATGATTGTGTATTTGTGGTGGTTGATCATTTTTCGAAGATGGCCATTATCACAGACTACAAGAAGAGCATCACAGAGGCATATACTACCAAGATATTATACTAAAAGGTGTGGGTCCATTTTGGGATACCACAAACCATCACCTCAGATTGGGACATCAGGTTCCTCATCACATTTTGGTCAAGTCTCTGGTCACTATTGGACACCAAGATCACTAAATCCACTTCTTTGCACCCCCAAATCGATGGCCAAATAGAGATCGTCAATCAGATGATTATGCACCTTCTGTGCATGTACAGCTCCAAGCATTCACGTACATGGGATGAGATTCTTCCCTATGTTCAACATAGCTACAACAGGGCTCTCCATAGCTCCACCAATGATATCCCATTTCAGGTGGGGCTAGGATTCCAACCCTTGGGTCCCATTGACGTTGCAATACCTCTTGCAACCACATAGGAATAATCTTCCCATGTTCAGTCTGAGGCCGACAAAGCCACCAGATTCATTGAGTGATTTCAACACATCTGCTAATAGGTCCATGAGAGTTTTTAGAAAGACAATGCTAAGCACAAGAAATGCTATGATCAACACGAGGTACCAAGCCAGTTTCAAGTGGGAGAAAAGGTCTAGTTAAATTTGTAGAAACAACTCCTTACAGGGCCCCATCAGAAGCTCCTCCCACTCCGCTATGGGCCTTAAACTATCTCCAAATCTACAGGTAGCAATTCTTTTGAGCTAAACACTCCACCCTTCCTTGGCTTCAAACCAATGTTCAATGTGGACCTCCTTCGACCATATTTTCCACTATTATTAGACACCTACGATATCGCAAAACAATTGACACCAATAGATCTCAATCCTAACTGCATGGAACATGCATCCATTAATCATATAGTGGACACACAATTCAAGGGCACTTGCCAACAGAGGATCCATCTTTATCTGGTTTTCAAGGCAAGAGCAACTCCTAAATGAATGCAAGTTGCTAACCTGGGGCCAAATTCAATAGAAGATTCCTCACCTGATGGGGGAACTCAACACAATGGAGAACATTACTTCCTAAGGGTGGAGGCCTAATCCAGGAGGATATTTGTGGCCACCCACCTATTCCAACTGGTTCCTATTAGCAGTTTTTAGTTTAGCACGTTCTTTTGTAAGTCTTTGTAATTGTGGGTTCTACACTTATGGGGTTGTCTGAAGCTCTAAACAGCTTCCAGGTGGATATTGGTGGCCTCCCACCTAATCCAACTGGATTATTTTGGATTTTTTCATGTCAGTACATCTTTTTGTACTTCCAAGGTTATTTTGGGTTCCTAATTTTGTTTTTTGGCTTTCCATAGTAAAACTATAGACGAACTTGGATTTTAATAGCATAATGTGTATTTCTCAAAAATACCTTTCCAATGGTCTATCCCACACCTAAAATTGAGGTCGTATGCAAAATTTACGACCCCAGGAAGTTGAGGTACCAACTTACCCATCGAGGCCCACATAACTTTTGGCGTTTCATCTCCTAGGATTAGGTTTTTCAATGTATAGGGTTTTGGAATTCATGAGTAATGTTAAAAAGGACTATGTAGCCATGATCAAAAGGATGTGTGTAGAAGCCACATCTCTTCTCATAGATAACTACCACCATTCAAGCAAGTTGTTTTCATTTCTGCAGTTTTACAGTTTCAACCTATTTTATTTATTCAATAGAAGTTATTGTTCACCGGATATCTGTTGTTGTTCTCAGTGTATCTGTGCTATTGTATTTATTCTATTATTCCTTTCATTCCACTCATAAATCCAGATCATCTTCCTAAAGAAGATTCTACAAAGCAAGTTGATATGTCTACAGTCTCCTAGCTTGTTCAAGATACGATCAATCGAATGATTACTTACGATAGAAAGAGTATCACCTCAAATTCATCTCTTGCTGCGTCTTCATCTTTTCAAGCCATTTTTCGAAATCAACCTGTTGACACATAGAATTGTAACGGTCAAAAAATCATTTAAGTTATGTTTTTTGAGTCATAGAGTTACATTAGTCATAGGTTTTCATATCTTCTTGTTATAGTCATCACTTAAAGTTTGATTTGAATAAGCTATAGTTAGTCTTTCCTTGTTCTAGAGTCTTTGGGTTATATCATTTGTTACCATATCAAGGTGAATAAACTCTCATGATTCACCTCTTTGAATTTCTCATCATCACCTTGACATGTCACACCTCCATGTTGTACACAAGATTCCCTTTTTCATCATTTATTTGTTTAAGTGTCAAGTTAGATTCAATTGTATGCAATGCAAACTCGCTAGGAAAGTTCACAGTGTGCTCTAAGTACATCATACTTTCATTTGTCATCATTTAAAATTCAAGAAACATGATAGAATATATTTCATTTTTTTCAGCACCATATTTAACCAATTTCCATGGATCATGTCATTAGATCTCCTAATAGCCTCCTCGAAGTATGTAATTCTTGTTTGAATCAGGCACTGTGAACTGGTGTTGTAGACTAGTTGAAGAGGAGGGTTGGAGGTTGGATATCTTGCAAACATCCCTGTGAAAATTCAAATACAACAACATCAATCCCAGGTCCACTAGGTACTCCATGAGAGTTTTCATGTTGTTTGAAGGTTGAGAAAGGAGTTTTGGTTGGTTTCTCTATCGACCCTGCGAACTGTCCCATTATTTTGCTGACAGATTTCAAATTCACTTGCATGATGTTCTGAGCCTTACTCATCAGACCAGATCACCTTTAGAATTCATCCATCTTTCCCATTGCTCATAATTCACTAGCTCCACTGATCTTCTCCAGCATTGTGAACTCTCTGTTCCAGGTGTTGTGCATTATGCGCTGCAAATAGGGCGTTGTGAACCCTATGTTCCATCATTGTTGAAACTATGTATTCTGCATGTTTTATGATTCGAAAAGATCTTTTAATGAGTGTGGTTGAGTTATTAAGATTGTGTGTATTAACCATTCAGGAAGCTAATGAAAGAGGATGAAGATAAGAGAATTGTATCACAGCCATAAACTCATATACAGAACTGAACATAAGTAATAATAACAACAAACCATAATAAGAGCAGTGATAATGGAGTTTCACACAAAATTGCCTACATCTCTGGGCCTTGTCTCAGTGGGGGAGGCTTCTTTATTTCTTTTCAAATCTCAAAACTATATCATAGTAGTGCCATAGGGATACAATACTGATCTGGTCTTGTTCTTCCATATCTCTACAACCCAACAAAAGAAACAACACTCAAAACGGATGTCTGGAGCTTCCAGAACTGGCCCGCAAGTGTTTGCTCCTCAACAGCTTCCTTGCATAAAAATGGCTTTGGCTTGGCTTCTCTTCATCATAAATCTTCTCTGACTGTCCTCCCATGGCCTCAAACTGGCCTGGTTTTTATAGATCTGAAGTTGGTTATCCTTCCCCAACTTCCTCCCAAAATCTGGGGTCAAAAAGAGCTCAATATCTCCCCAAAATGGCCAACATCTTCAATAACAGGCCTAAATCAATTAAAAATCCACTAAACCAATGTAAATAACCCACTTTTGTTTAAATATATGGCTTAGCCCCTTATACCCAGTGCATTCCCCCCTAATTATGGGCCCCTTATCCCAAACTATTTAGACACATGGCAATAACATATAAGACCATGTCCCTTGGGGTGTGCCTAACAGAAGGTTCTAGCCCCTAAAAAGTCTGGTGGAAGGTGTTATATCCTCTCGCGATGCTGGTTAAGAAATGGCGCCCATGCCCCTTTTCACTGTAGTCACATGCCATATAATAAATCATGGGTTGGGGCTTAGCCCCAACCCCTTTCCGCCCCACTCTCAACAAAAGCACTTTATTTAAAATAAAGTGAGTTATATTAAATAAGATTTATAGTGGCGCGTTGGTAATTCGACCATTGTGAAGGATTTACGTTGGTGAAGAGGTATCTGGTTCAATTCCCATCCACTCCAAAATATTTGTATACAACTAATCATCCAACCCATGGGTGCCACGTGGCAGCCCATGTGTGGGCCATGTGGCACCCCACCATTTGTTGTGATTCAATGCCACATGTCAACATGCTATAGGTCCCTATCACTGTCCAATCACCTTGCTGCCTATGCTGCCACATGTCACTTTGTTGATGTCAGATTGGTGATGTCATGGTGACATCAGCATTAACTTCTTCCCAGTTTGGCTGTTGACTTTTTTGTTGTTTGGGAAAGTCGTCAGAGTGTGATAACTTTCGCATACAGCTTCCATTTGAGAAAGTAAATATATGGCCAGAATCAGTGCGATGAGACAATCACAATGGAATTGGTTTCATCTGATTCTGAGAACTTTAATTTTTGAGCCTTTTTGGGACCTGAGAAGCCTCCTGGATCCAATTCTGGATCATTTTACAAGATCAACTTTTAAAGAGTCACTCTGCACCCCTCTCAACTTGAAATTTTCAATTTATCAGGCATCGAACTAGGTTTAAAGATTGCATGCATTTTCATGTTGTTAAATGATACTTGTATTGTCATAAAAACCCTTTTTTTAAAAGAGAATTCATGGGTGTCTCCCTCTTATTACAACTTCCTGTTTCTTTTCTTTATATCTCTTGTTTGAATAATTCCTTGTCTCATTCTTAAATGTGCATAAATTGAGTTGTATAAAAAACTTTGTACAAGATCAGCCTATTGAAAATAGTTTGTCATCAAAACCCTAGTTTCTTGTATTCCTTGTTTTCATACATCTACCTGTCTTTAAAACTAACAGAAAAAACATTCATCAATAGCAATATGGATAGTCAATAGCATAAGAAAACTCATAAGGGAGGGGATATTGTAAGGACAGATCCCTATGACATGCAACTCCTTCATTTTGAGCCTTTTATTAGGGAAGCCTTTCAGAGGGTAGGTTGCATCAATTTATGTCAAAAGATGCAGAGGGGGCATCTAGAGGTAGCTAGATAATTTTCACTCAACTTCAATGGGACCAAAACCAGAGTGGGGATGTTAGAATTTGACGTTTCAGAATTATCCATCTCTATTGCAACAAAGATACCCAACACTGGAGGAAATCAGTTCAAGGCGATGCCATTAAATGCTTCCTTCTTCAAGGAATTTCTTAAGCCAGAGTGTCATGGATACAACTTGTCTAAAGGGATACCTAGAAGCCACATGTTTTAAGGTTTTGATAAGATGTCAAATTTTATTAAAAGGTATTTTACTTGTGATACGATATTTAACATGGTATATCAATATCACATCAGGTTGTTACTACACTTCACATGGAAAGAAGCAAGGAACCTCCCTTTTTACCTCTTTAGAAGCATTGGTAAGATGGTTGATAGAGTCGAAGCGAAGTATAAGCAGGTAGACACTAGTGTAGCACCCGTCCACAGGGTGCTAAGCAATTAACAATTTATTCAAACACATACACAATAACAACTT
>CBVK0100692170.1:0-11195 GCA_900067695.1 Picea abies | reverse complement strand
TGGAAAAATGCTCCTTCAACATGGACAAGGTTCATTACCTGGGCTACATCGTTGATCATCGTGGTGTACATGTGGATCCAACCAAGATCCAGGTCATTCGTGACTGGACAGCCCCAACCACACTCACTGAGCTTCAGAGCTTCTTGAGCCTTGCCAATATCTATCACAAGTTTGTGTTGGGATTCTCCCATATTGCATGGGCCCTCATCCAAGTAACCAGGAGTGGTGGTAAGGAAAAATTTGTGTGGGGCATGTCCCAACAACAAGCGTTCGATGATTTGAAGTAGTGCTTGTGCTCAGCCCCAATACTTTCGTTACTGAACCTGCAACAACCCTTTGAGATCAAGACAAATGCTTCAGACTATGTTGTGGACGTTGTTCTCACTCAGCACGACCACCCCATGGCCTATCATAGTGATACACTATCATATGTTGTCCGTAAGTACCCTACTTAAGACAAAGAAATGTACTCCTTTGTATAAACTGCAAGTCAACATCGCGCAGGAGGTACAATCGCACACATGCAAAGAGGCAACAGAACTGCAGCAGATAAAGGATAGTCGAGACGAGTTGGAATTGGTACTCGAGTAGGTCAAGCTCGAAACCAAAGAGGAGAAGAACTGTGTGGATAAGATGGAGCAAGGATTGGGTGGAGAAGGACTGTGTGGATTGGGTGCAGGAGATCGAGCACCTCTGGGAACTACTCAATCCTACCACTCTGCCATAGGTCAAGGAGCATAGGAAGAAGAAAGAAACAGTGTAGACAAAGGATATGGAGTGACAAGTCTATGCAACAGCCAACTTGTTTTAGAAGGCAGCACATCTATGGATGAAGTTGGAAGAGGATCAATAAGTCTAGCAATGGGACCAGGAAGAAGAAAGGATAAGAGCAACTATCCAGGACCTCAAGTAGAGGAAAAATGCAATGTCGATTAATGAGCGCGTCAAAGTAGCGCAGGATATGAAGAAGATGCAGGCAGAACTCATAATCGTGCAGACCCAGAAGAAGGAGCACCGAGCTCAAATGGAACCACTCCAAGAGAGGGTAGTGGAGGTCATTGTGCAGGAAGAAGAGGCGAACAAGCACATGGCACAAATTCAGGCAGAGTGCACAAAGATGATCAACGATGAAATTGCAGTGCATATATTGGACACACTCAAGGAGAAGACCACGTAGGCTAAAAGAAAAAGAAAAAGAACTCACAGAGAAGTTCCAGGCTCTCGCAAAATAGATCGAAGCAGCGCACAAGGTTTAGGTGGCTCGGGATGAGCCACATGTCAGTGTTGGATAAAATCCTAGTCAAGAAGAAAGGATATCTTTGGAGGAAAAGCATGTGAAAGATAGTTGGAAGGAAAAACAACAAGTGTAAGATAAGCAATTGAAGCATGCATGTAAGGAATACCTAATGATGCTAGGGTTAGGGTTTTTTTAATGCATTGTAATGGTTGGTGAGCCAAGGATATAAATAAGTAGTACTAGGCGAATATAAAGGAGAGAAATAGGGGAGAGACATAAAGAGAGAGAGTTGTAGAATTGTATGATTCATTAAGCTGGTGAGCTAGAGAAAGAGTAAGCCACTCAATCCCAAGGGTTAGATCGCAAGTTGAGGAGCCTGGTGTGATCAATTCAGCCTCGTAGGGATCGAGGAGCCTGTGGGAGGGAGGAAGAACTAAGATTGTAACCACACACGACATGATATATTCCTAAATCATAATAAGAGCTCGAGAGCTAAATATTTATGGACGTAGCCCAGGAGGGCGTGAACCATGGTATCCCTGTGCTATGTGAATGAATGAATGCATTTGTATGTATGATTAATTGAAGAGTTATTAGATGAATGAAGCCACTAAGTAGATCTGGTATTCCACATGCATGCATAGAATGAATTTTATACCACTAAGTAGATCTGGTATTCCACATGCATGCATAGAATGAATTTTATAGCTAAAGGATTGAATTGAATGAATAAAGGTTACAACACATAGCCACAAATATCTCTTAGTCTTAGGTTGCAAACACTTGAGTATTGCTACCACCAATAGAGCTATCTTGGGTGAGACTGTGTAGTACACTCTATTTGTTGCGCTGCATTTTGGTTTAACAAAGGGGTCGATATTTTTAAAGGGATTTTTTTGGGAAGCTTACTAAATTTGAACCATGGTCCATATGTGAGAGTAAGACTAACAAAAGAGTAGAAGAAATCCAACACACACTGACAGAGGATTTGGAACAATCAATGAAGATTGAATCCATGGAGGGATACCGAAGGAGCCTGAGGATAACCATACCTCCAGTAGATTCACACATGTTGAATCTCCAAGGATAGTTATCTGCACTCACAAAGAAGATCCATAAATGAACTCTACTCATACCAGTGCAACCTCAAGTTTGGTGTACAGGATGCTACATAGAGGGGCACCTAGCAACCAAGTGTCAATGAATAACAAGAATGGGCCAACCCCCCTACATGGCTAATGGGAGGAGTTGTGCATGTATCGAAAAATTCACCATTTCATGCACCGGTTCAATACAATGCTTTCCCAACTTCCCAACCCACTCAGACAGTTGAATACTGTGAAATCTGTCGCCAACTTCCCAACCCACTCAGACAGTTGAATACTGTGAAATCTGTCGAGCTCAGGGGAACGCACCAAGACACTACCCCATCTTGGAGAAGTACTCACCTGCAATCAATACAATACATTGTGAATTCTATGGGTCCATGATGCATGCTACAAACCAATGTAGGGCATTAGATGAACTTGCAGACAAACTGGATCATACTACATTTAGGATAAATGAAACAACCCAAGGGTCAAGAAGAGGTTGGTGAAGTGGTAGTGCAAGCAGATTTAGAGGAGGGAGGAATGGAGGACAAGGACTAGGTCGATGTTACAATTGTGATGAACAAGGACATATGGCTAGAGATTTTCCTCATCTGAGATGGCCATGGTGTTCACACTGCAGAACTAATTCCCAAGCAACTGAAGAGTGCCCAGATCTAATCGCAAAGTGGGGAGATCAGGCTCGTCAAAGAGGAGCTAACTTCATAGGCTCAAAAATCAGGAGAGACATCGAGGAGAGGTTACCTAAAGTTGACATCATAACTTACGAAGGAGAAAAATATGGGGCAGATGCAGACAATCGGCCCAAGATCCAGAAATTAGCCCCAAAGGATGACAGGTATGATCTTTTGAAACAAAAACTATTTTTCAAAGATGCAGTAGAAATATTTAAAGTAGAATATTCTCCAAAAATAAGAGAAAAACCTCCTAAAGTCACCCTTCAACCCAATATTGCTCAAGCTCATGCCTCACCTCCTTCACCCCGAAACCTTGTAAACTCGAGAAGACCTCACGAGTAGTCTCAAAATATAATAAACAAATGGTTTCAATTATTCTCTGAGATCTTGGGAGATGACCGACTTTCTGAGAATTTGTGTAACACCCTGTACTTAGTCCCCGAAGATGAGGGAACCCCAAAGACCAATATAACCACCAAACTCCCTAATAATAACATAGAGAGTACAAAAAGGAATGTGAGAATGAGAAAATAATTTAGGTTGGAATCCCAATTAGACGACTTTGAAATTAAAGATGTCATGCTATACTTGGGCTCATATGTCAACATATTACCCAAAATGACATGGGAGGCTCTAGGGAAACCTCACTTAGTCTATTCCCCCATCCAGTTGAGAATGGTAAATCAATATTTCATTTTTCCAGTGGGAAGGCTGGAATATGTGGAAGTAGGTGTTGCAAGAGTTAAAATGATAGTTGATTTTGAAGTGACTGAAATCATGGGAGACGAAGACCCCTACCCTTCCTTATTAGGAATTGATTAGGCTTATGACAATTATGTTTTCATTGACTTAAAGAGGGACACTATGACGTTTGAATCAGATGGAGTAAAAGTAGTCCAACCCTTAGATCCATACATGGGACCTAGATATATTGAGTTAGTGGATAATAACATGGAATCATAATTTCTTGACTAGTTATACACCATAATAGTAGGAATGAGGCTAGATTACATCAACCCCACTGCAGATGGATCTATAAGTTGGAGGAGTATACAATCAACTGAGGAGGACTCATAACTAGATTTTGATAGTTGGCAGCAGGTCTCATATGAAATATTTTCAAGACATTGTGCAACTATCAGGGAAACGAGATGGATTGGGACCGAGATGAGAGACATTGTGCAACTATCAGGGAAACGAGATGGATTGGGACCGAGATGAGGGATCACCCAACATACGATGGTACTTCATATTTGAATAGATTTCTCACTATTATAGATAAAAAGGTTGTACCAGAGCAAAGGATCTCAGTTATGAACATAGATTTGAAGGATACCCCAGCCACGTGGTGGGCCACTCACAAAGCTTCACTTCTATATTGGGAGGACACAGAGAGAGATTTTCGATACATATTTCTCAAAATTGATCAAGTAACAATAGAGACGAACATGGATTTTTATGAAGCACAACTATTTGATAGGAAGTCTAACCCCATAATTCATGTTGAGCATTGCATCAAGAAATGGCAAGTTGCGCAAGTACCATCACAATTATGGATTTACTTATTTTTCCACTCATTAGGTGAGATTCCAAAAACCTGGTACATACATGAAGAGACCAGAAGACAAACAAAACAATGGAAGACACTAGAAGACGAATTTTGTAGAGATTTTTCTTTTAATGATAAGACTCTTGAGCTCCACCTAGTCCATCAAATAATTCGGGAGATACTATTTACTGATGTTTTTAAATCCAAATCAAACCCAATAGTATGTTATGATCATGCACATTTGCTTCAATCCAACCGAGACCAAAATCCTGTCACAATATTGATAGCATGTTGCAAAGTTGATAAAGACCCGGATGAACCTAATGAAGCTGAAGAACTTAGGAACCTCAATATTAAAGAAATGGTAGGAACTAGGGAAATCCAAGATACTACACCCAGTCATACCGATAGCACCTATACCCATCCTCTAAATTTGCGGAAAGTAAACATAGGGAGCGAAGAGCATCCTAAGATAGATTCTATAGGGAATTACTGGGATGAGAAGACCATGAATGAAATCCAAATTCTATTGTAGGAATACAGAGACCTATTCCCAAAAACCTTTTCATAATTGAAAGGCATAAAAGGAACCATGGGAGAGATGAAGATTGATCTAAAACCTAACTTGAAATTCATGAAGCACAAAACATACCATCTCAATCCCAAGGTAAAATAAAAGTTCAAAAGAGAAATAGAAAAAATGCTTACGACGGGCCTAATGTTTCTAATTGAAGAAGCAGAATGGGTTAGAACCATAGTAATACAGAGAAAAAAGGGTATCGGGGAAATTCGAGTCTGTGTTGACTATAGGAGTTTGAATGTTGCATGTGTGCACGATCCATTTCCGACATTGTTTAGTGATGAGGTGTTAGATCAGGTTGTGGGGAAATAAGAATATTCATTTACAAATGGATTCTAGGGGTATCACCAAGTTATAATTTCATAGGATGAAAAGAACAAGACCACTTTTATAACTGAGTGGGGGTCATTTGCATATAATGTAATTCCCTTTAGCCTAAATAATTCCCCTACGATCTTATCTAGGATTGTTATTGCAACATTTTGTGATTTCATACACAAGTTCCTAGAAGTCTACATGGACGACTGGTCGGTATAAAGTTTATTGAAGGAGAACATAGGGCTACTCTTGTTGATGTTTAATAGATGTCGGGAGTTACATATATCTCTAAACCTGAGGAAGTGTATTTGGTGTGTACCGCACGAAAACCTGTTAGGCCACATTGTTTGTCAGGAAGGAGTCCTGGTAGATCCAGCTAAATTTGTGGTTATCCTGAACATGCCACCATCGACAAGTGTGAAACAGTTGCGCAGGGTGCTTGGGCATACAGGATACTACCTTAGGTACATCAGAAGATAAGCTAGTATCAAAACACCATTGGAAAAATTACTGAAGAAGTCTGAAGCATTTCAGTGGATCACTGATGGTGACAGGGAGTTTCATACACTCAAGGAAAAGCTCAGTATTGCACCAATCATTATATACCCCAATTGGGAAATTGAATTCCATGTAAATGTGGATGCATCAGGTGTTGTGCTAGAATCCATATTAGCGGAACCAAGGGAAGGGAATATTGATCACCCTATATACTTTTCCATAGAAAATTGTCTCAAGCTTAACACAACTACATAAAAACCAAAAGGGAAGGTTTGGCTATGATTTATGCATTGCAAAAATTTCAACACTACTTACTAGGTTCTCATTTCAAGTTCTTCATTGACCATTCTGCGTCGAAATACCTTGTAAATAATCCTTTTCTTGAAGGATGGATTTGCAAGTGGATCTTATTCTTTCAAGAATTTTCCTTTGAGGTAATTGTCAAACCTGGAAGATATAACATAGGAATGGATCACCTTTCAATACTATAATCAAGAGAAAGTGGAGGAGCAATGGATGACCAAATCCCCAATGTAGACCCTATTCCATATTGAAGCCATTCCAGAATATCTCGAAGATATTGTTGTTTTCCTCGATATAGGGAATTTCCCATAGAATTATTCTGCAACCCAAAAGAGGCACCTGGTAGTCCATGCAGAAAATTACCAACCGATTGTAGGCCAACTCTATAATATGGGACTCGATAGCATTATCATATGGTGTGTCCTAATCCATGAAAGGAAATATATCTTATGGGAAATCCATAGTGGAGTTACATGAGGGCACGTTGGAGGGAAAACTACAACACATAAGGTTTTCCAAGTTGGATTATGGTGGGAAATGTTATTCAAAGATGTTAAAATCTATGATAGCTCTTGTGACATTTGTCAATGAGTAGGGAAACCATCATGTAGAGACGAATTACCTTTTCAACTAGTTTGGGAATTTCAAGCCTTTGAGAAGTGGGTTTTTGAATCTATTGGACCAATTAACTTGCCTACAAGACATTCAAAGGCCAAATATATCATTACCGCAATAGACTATCTTACACGATGGGCTGAAGCAGAAGCGGTCCAGGATTGTTGAACAAATACAACAACTATATTTATATTTGAAAATTTTATTGCTCGGTTTGGATGTCCTAGGAGCCTGACTAGTGATCAAGGGAGCTTATTGCTCGGTTTGGATGTCCTAGGAGCCTGACTAGTGATCAAGGGAGCCACTTCATTAGCATCACAATCGCAATATTGATGACACAATTTTTTATTCAACACCATAAAATCAATTCTTATCATCCACAAGCTAATGGAATAATAGATGCATTCAACAAGATTATGGAGGGGGGATTGACAAAGGTGTGATGCGCAAACAGGGAGGAATGGGATGACAAAGTTACAAAAGTTTTATGGGCTTTTAAGACTACCACAAATAAGCTGCACAGGTACACCCCTTTTCAGTTGGTCTATAGGAAGGAAGTTGTGTTACCTGCATATTTTATTACCCCTAGTCTCTATATATCTTAGGCTACACACATGACGGATGATGCATCAGTTGAGCAAAGGATTGCAGACCTACAGGAACTAAAAGAAGCAAGGTTCCCGGTTAATTTTCATCAGTCAGTGAAAAAATTTAGGCAGCAGGCTTGGCACGATCGACACATTAAGACTAAGAGGTTTGTGAAAGGTGATAAGGTAATCCTCTATAAAATTTGTTATCATAAACATCCAGGAAAGCTGTCAATGCATTGGTTAGGGCCATTCCTAGTGGTTGAGATCTAACAGTCTGGTGCGGTCAAATTAGTGCAACTGGATGGTGTCCTTCAACTAGGGTGGGTGATTGACACATGCCCTAAAACTCTACATTACCCACACTTAACAAGAGACATGGTTGCTCCAATCTAAGTGAGCATGTACAGTAGGTAGAATTTTATTTTCTGTTGAATTTTGTAGCAAAGCTGAATTTTGTTTTATGTAGTAATGTCGGAGTGTGCTTAGGATCACCATGACATATCCATCTCATTTTCATTTTTAGGTGTTTTTTGTAACATGCCCATTCAAAAATGTGTTATCTAACCCGTCTTCAATCTACTCAGCCATACAAATACAACCATTGGAAAATCTTTGTGGTCGGGGGAGAATCAAGTCCGAACTTTATTAATGGCTAAGTCATAGTTACCTCATCCCCAGTTGTGGCTTTTAGGGTAACTGCCCTTGTCATCATGTTTCATCAAGTCTTAAAAGTGGGTCCAAGCAGATATTTTTGATAAGATGGCCATGATTATCAACTTTTAAAACGAAAATACCCTCACATCGACCACGTGTTGAGTAAGAGACCCATTAAATTCATAATCTCGCTCGAATATTTTACCCCATTACCAGTGTCGTCGCACATCTGCGCCATAGATCACACTATTGGCCTAATTACTCATTCATTGATAATTCATTACCGGTATATCATGTTACCCTAGCTATAATACTTTGTAATCTTGTTTAGAATGCCATTTTATTCACCTACTTTCCTTCTTTTGTTGAGTCTCTACAACTTAGTGCATTCTGAGAAGTCGGTCACTACCTTGTTCTTCAGCCAGTGTCATTACTAGCACTCCAGCGTAAAAATGTCGATAATATCAAGAGGACGAGGCTCTGTATCAAAATAAGTAGTTTTAGATGATCCCTATGATCCCAGGATTGAGTTCGTGGGCGATCTAAAATGAAAATCCGAGTAGAAAAAACTCCTTGACATGGATCTCACAGACACAACATTGTTCCCAAAAATGAACATCGACGTGTTCTGCGAGATGGACTCTAGGTTGAAAAGGGAGGTGAAGTTCCTCCCGAAGGATGATTTTATGAAACTCTTCCACTCCACAATCATGAACCTTTGGGACCTCCTAGTGTTCAAAACCACTGGCGAAGTTGCACGATGCACTAAGTTCCTGATTAGCAGGGTGCATGATAGTTTATGTCTCTATAAAAGATATCCCATTCATGCTGAAGATATTCACCAGCTTACAGGATTATCTTTGGAGGGAGAGGACATATCCAAAGGATTTCAAGGACTGATCAAGCATGGAAAGTGGAAGGGCGAGATTATCCTATACGAGCACTTCCACACATAGAGGGGGGGGGTCGCAAAAAAAATATTGAACCAATCCTCCCTGAGATGGTGAGAACAACCTACTACATTATTTCTAGTAAGGTCATGCACTCCTACTACAAGGGTGAATGCACACTAGATGCCCTGTCAGTGGATGACTTCTGCACAAATGTTACAATGTTCAATTGGTCTAGTTACTTGTTGGAAAAACCCTTGTCACTTGTGAGGAAGTTTAAGAGAATGGAGGCACCTATACATACTGATATATACTTCTAGATTTTGCAATGCTGAAGTGGAGGCCACCCATGGGAAGACAGTTAGCACCTGCCGACAAATGTCTCCTTGCAAATATTTTTGAACCTTGGCATGCAAGGTTTGACTTGGAAAATATCGAGTTCAACAACACAGTGTTCCTAAATTGGTATAATCAGTTGATTGATTCCACCCAAAGGATCTGTATACCCCAGGAACTCCTAAATTTTCATACAAGGAATATCTTGTTTTCTTTGAACCGAAATTACACATTCGTCTGGCCAAGGCATGTAAATCCTTCAAACTTTCATACACGACCCCTACCATTCTATATGGATGAGGATATACTAGACAAGGAAATCCTTTCTTGGACATGAGTTAAATGTACCATGCACAAGTTGAGCATGCATTATGCATTGCCACAAGAATTGTTAAAGAAGAAGAGTTTAACAAAAGAAGCAAGGTCGAGCTCTGGAAAGGTAGAACAACTCCAGAAGTCACCAACGGCCTCAGAATCAGAGGAAGAGGAAGAACACCAGTTGCATAGGACAAAGAGGTCTTTGCCAAGATGTTTCAAAATTCTAGACGAGGCCATATTCTCAGGTAAAACCATTAACAAAATTTTATATGCTGCATTCATAAAGAAGGTTCCATCCAATAATCCTAGAACCAGTGTGTCCCCAGCAGTCAGCCCAGCTAAAATCATCAACCCTCAGCCTATATCGATTGCACTACCTCGCACTCAAGCCGCCACTCGATCAACCCAGAATAGTATCCATATTATCGATGACCCTAATTCTAACCCCATTATGTCTTCCATCGTAGTCACTAAGCAACAATCATCGCCACCAATTACGGATACCACAGTCCCCCTACTGCCCGATTCCCCATAACCTATGCAACTTGATATTCCAGAAAATGTTCCCTTTCAGGAGAGCTAGCCATCCATAGTACCATTACTCACACAACTCCCACATGTCCCCCTCCCAGATACATAGTCTCTAAGAATAGAGAATGACACAGAAGTCCTGAAGGATCATAGTGGAACCTCTGAAGTTCCACCCACAATGCAGGCAACAACACAAAAGGAGAAAGAGTCTTAAGCATCGCAGGAGAATCAATTAGGACAAAGCACAACCTCACTAAAAGAACATTTGGAACCCATACTTCAATATCCACAATAATGCTCAGAGCTATTACAACTCTACCTAGAGTAGGTGGAAGTTATCCCTGAAGACTAAACTAGCCCAAAAGTTACGAGGTTCACTATAGGGAGAAGAAGAATTTGAGACACCATCAGAGAAATCCATGGCCAACGAACTTCTACTTCAGATCAGACTCTTTCTAGAGGTCATAATTACATCCAGATTGCTCTCTCAGTTGTTGACACCACAACTAGTAGGTTTGATTAGAGCCTCAATCGATCATCTAGAGCAATGGGTTCAATAAGCCGAAACACAAGTTAAATATTGGCGACAAGAAGAAATGATGGAACTGACCAAAATAATGCAGGAAAATACTTTAAAATCCAAGCAGAATAGAAAGTGGAGAAATGAAGGGAAAGCACATGATCTGGACAACTTTCAAAAAAGCAACCCCTCAGATGCCAGAATACATCGCCACTACAAAACTAGAGGAACAACTCATATTGGTTCAACAAGAATGGGAGGTACTAACAGATTAAGCAGATGAGCTTCAAAAATCGTTAGAGGGGATGAATTTGAATGTCAAGGAAAAACCTAGGGAACTTCAACAACAACTAGAAAGAGTTTTACTTGAAGGAAACGATGCCAAATCCTTGCTGCACAAAAATACTATCAAATGTACCACCATATTCAAGGAAGTCATTGATTGGATGGGTTTTATAACCCACCACAAC